>JAKSZP010008059.1:0-155099 GCA_022478985.1 Massospora cicadina | reverse complement strand
ACTTGGTCTGAACTCTTGATTTGATTGTCTATGTGATCCAAACTTCCCAGATCTGTTCCAGGGTAGGGGCAACTGGCCTGAGTCACCTGTAACCTGGTTTGAAACCTGAAATAAGTTCCAATCTGATTTTTGGACCTGACCAGTCTAGACCAGCTGCGTTAGCCCGGAATTTGCAAACCTGGTTCTGATACTAGCACTGGCTGTTTCTAAAAAATTTTGGTAAGTTTCCCCTGGTGAGTGAGGGGTCCCAGGGGCCCGCCCATGGCCCCTGGCCTGCATAATCTCCTGGCAGGTCCTCTCTATTAATTTTACCAGGGTTGAGGAGGGGGGAGGGGAGAGAACTGAATATCTCTAGGAGGAAGGGCAGTCACCCAGCGCATACTAACCATGTGCACCAGGTCACTTAACTGTGACAGGGGGTCCACTTAGGCCTTTGGCCTCCTTTTGGTCCGAAAGGGTTGCTGCTCCCTATCCAGTTGTAGGGGCTGGTACACAGGATTTACAGGTGGGAGCTGCTCTGCTACAAGAGGGGGAGAATGGAGTGGAACGGCCTGTTGCTTACTTTTCTAAAAAAATGACCCTGGCGCAACTCAACTATGAAATATATGATAATGAACTCCTTGCAGTTGTTGAGGCAGTACAACACTGCCGCCACCATTTGCTTGGGTCTAAGTGGCCATTTACTGTCCGTACTGACCACAAGGCATTTATGTACTACCACGCCCCCCAGAAGCTACCCCCTTACCAGTCCCAGGGGTTAGAAATCCTGTCAGTGTTTGACTTCAGATATGACTTCATTAATGGCACCCAGAACATGTTACCTGATGCTCTATTCCGGAACCCTGCCCTAACACCTGACCCAGCACTAGTTGATGCCCACAATACCCAGGTGTTGATTAATCTGGAACAGGTGAAAGAGATCCCACTGTTCAACCCCCGCTCTGCTTATAATGGAACCTTTGGAAGGTGATTCTGAAACTCCTTCCCGTGTTAGGTTGTCCCAACCTCTGTCAGCTGACTATGATAAGATTAAGCAGGCCTGCCATAAAAATGGAGAATCCCTGGACAAAGGCTACCAATTGATGGATGGGGTCATCCTCCATCAGGGCAAGTGGTGGGTACCTCCCGGACCTCTGCGTGAGGAAGTGATCCATTAAGCTCATACCTCCAACTGCTGGCCACCCTGCCAAGGACAAGACGCTTGAGTTTGTCCGCCGCTCCTACAGTTGTAAAGGTATTGCCACTGATGTGGCAAAATTCACAAAGTCCTGCTTGACATGCAACCGGTCAAAGCCAAGCTTCCTGAAGAGTGCTGGATTGCTTGTTCCCCTCCAAGCTGCTGAGGGCCCTTGGACATTAGTGTCTGTCAATTTTATTTTGGAACTTCCCTTGTCCCAGGGTTATGATGCAGTAATGGTTGTGGTGGACCGTTTCACAAAGATGGCCCACTTTATCCCCTGCAACACCACCACTAATTCGGTTGAGACAGCCCGCCTCTTTGCAAATCACATCGTTTGCTTACATGGTCTCCCCAAGGAGATTATAAGTGATCAGGGCCCACAATTCACCGCTCAGTTCTGGGAAGCCCTTCTTTCCATCCTCAGCATCCGCCCCTGCCACTCCACAGCCTTCCACCACCAGTCAGATGGACAGACGGAGAGGGTGAACCAAGGTTTGGAGCAATTCTTACGTAGTTATTCCATTGCTGAACAGAACAATTGGTCCTCTAACCTCCCAATGGCGCAATTTTCTATAATAACCTTACCCATGCCTATACAGGCACTTCCCCCTTCTTTGCAAATATGGTTACAACCCCAGTTTCAACCTAAGTCCGCGTATTGAGTCCACCATCGTCACTGCCAATGAGCGCGCTAAAGGGCTCAGGGACATACATCAGGCAGTGAAGGACCATCTCGTTGATGCTGTGAGGATCTACAAAGCATATGCGGATCAAAAGCGCCGTGAAGGACCTGAGTATAAGCCTGGTAAATTGGTCTTGGTCAACGCCAAGAATCTCCAACTGAAGTAACTTTGCCGCAAGTTAGGTCCCAAGCGTGTTGGACCCATCAAGATCCTCAAGAAAGTTGGCCCATCAGCTTACCAGGTTGACCTACCCCCCTCAATCAAAGTGTTCAGCACCTTACATTAATGCCTCCTGACCCCCTTCAATGGTCCCATGCCACCTCACCCAGATCCCATGATAGTGGATGGTAAACCCCAATTTGATATTGATGCCATACTTGCTTCTAGCCTATCCTGACGCCGCCTGCAATACTTGGAGTCCTGGAAAGGGAATGATGAGACAGAGAACATCTAGGTGTCTTATCAGGACATGACCAATGCCCAGGACCTAATTCATGACTTCCACTCTAGATTCCCAGGTGCTGTAGGACCTGCCACCCAAGCCTCTTAAGCTGCCATGAAGCTACCCACTCCCCACAAAACTTTGCCTAGGCCAATGTCCCCTCAGGTGGTGTAGAACCCCGCCCAAGAGCTAAGGGTGATGTCACAGCTAGTGACATATTCCCTGGAATTAGCCACACTTCTAAAACCAAGTCCAACAAGCCCTTGGGGCAGAGACCAGAACCCCTAAGGGTCACCAATGACCTATCTAATGTCATTGACAAAAAATGGGTTTTGGCTTTGCCAGCCAGGGCTGAGGAAAAACGGCTTATTTAAGGCAAAAGCCCAGTTGGGAATCGAACTAAACACCCAGAAAATCACAAGACATGAGGTTATGAAATCTGGCCAAATTCAAAAAAATTCGATTTTGTTGAAAAAGACAAATTTGTAGCTCATATCAGATTCCAATAACCACTGGAATCTTCATAAAGCAACCCCCTATAAATTAAGTCCCAAGATGAGAAAGGCTTTTATTTTCTCAGATACACAGATCATTCTAGTAAAGTTTAGGATTTTGGGCACATTTCCTGTATTTTTGGTTTTTTCCAAAAGAATACAACTCTACAAAGTTCTGCAATGGCTGGAGTCCTTTTTCCGCTCTGGTTTGCCCCTACAGTTGTACCTGAGTCCTCCGCCTACTCCGCCACCTATTCCACCAGCTCCTCCTATTTTGCTGCCTTTTGTCCTAGCTTTTTCGCCAACCTTCCCAGATCCCAGGGCCTCATGTCCCTTACAATTATTGCCAGTTTAATGTGTGTTTTGCTCCACATATTTATTTGGAAACACGATAATGAACGTTTAGGACATCTCTTCTTTTTGTTAGGTCACTTGGCCTTGTTGGCACACTTTTGGCCTGTGTCTCTCCCTCCAGCGACCTCCTGCGCTCCAGTTTCCCTGACACGGACTGTCTGATGGTTTGAGCATCCCTTGCTCCAGTAGCTTTTTTGATCTCTTCTGTTACTACTTCCTTGGCTGACCTAGAACAACGGATCAGCTGAGGCCTAATGGGGGATGATCCTCAGTGTCCACTTGATGGACCACCCCCCAAGCGCACCCTAAGTCATAATTGTCAGCAACAAAAATCTCATTATAACTTTCAAATAAAGATATTGCCTGATACTTCCATTCTTCCAATAACCCAACTAATTTTTTTGCATGGTACCACCATCATTACACTGGAATGAAAATCAACCAGTAAACCAAATTCATCCAGCAACCCAAACTAGTGAACCTGAAGCACTCCCTCAGCACGGATCAAGTATAAATACGCCACAATTTGGTGCCAGCGGATTTGCAATGGTTCCATTTGTAGATTCGCTAGTAGAACCATGATCTCCCCATATCATTGGTAGTATAATGCCTTGAGCCACATGGGGCTCAAGCCACAATTGCTTATAAGGGCCAATAACTTCCCCATAGACTCCATCTGGCACTTCTACCTCCAATTCAGTGTTCACTATTACCTGATAACTGGAGGGATGTATATAGGCCCAGCAGATCTGAGAGGTAGCCCTTGATATTCATATATCTGTTGGGAAAGGCCAGGTCCTGTTTTTTAGCTGATGGTAGCAAACCAGAAGCACCCCATCACTGTAACGGATCAGGTGGCACCTGATCCAACATTGTTTCAGATAGGGTGGCATTTGATCCAAATACTGCTTTAATACAAAGGGCCTTGAACTTGAGGAAGTCATAGTTAGCAAGATTTGACATCCTAAAACCAAAATGCATCCAATAAATATGACAATGGGCTTACGCACAGCAAGGATGATGATCCAGCAGGATGTGGAGTCTTTGTGAGCAATGTGCTAAATGTTGTTCAAAAGAGCCTAGCGTAGGAGGGAGCTTACACAATGCTTGTGGAAAGCTATTTATTAGAGAATGTTTTGGCCCTGAATGGCCAGTTGCGTCTCCTAAAAAAACAGAAAATATAATAAAAATCGCTTGCTAACAAAATATATTTTTATTAAAATTTTAATATTAGATTGGGATTATGAGCTCAATCAGTGAGCTTGGTGTGGCGTTGGCATCATTCTCAGCCCTTTCCTGGTCCAAGAACCTGCTGTTGATGTGCAGCGTTGTGGGGACAGTAGTGCGGGAATATGTGGCAATGATGAGGCATGGTGGAAGGGTTCAGGGATGGGCTTTGGCAGGCCTGCCCAAGTATGGTCAGCGATGTGGATTTTACTTCCCAATTCATTCGTGGCATATTGTCGCAAACCCACCTGTTACAGTCATTATATGTAAAATTGATATGTCTCAAATGCACGGATCCTTTGGAACTCCACTGGAGGTAAATTAAATTGGGATCTGCTGACCAAAATTTCAAACATCTCTTCCATCATGTCAATGACAGCACCAAATTGTCACATAAAAGCAGTTACAATTAACAGGTTCTAACTATCATTTGGCAACACTATTGCCAGGACTACAACAACAATTGACATAAACTTCAATGGTAATCTACTGTACGCTCCCTCATAGGCTGTATTTTCCTCGCCAGCAGTCCCATACACCATGCGATGTTCTACATCAGGTTTTAGCGTTAACTTCGCCACCAACTTGGTGGAGACTATGCTTACCAGGGCCCAATATCTATTATAGCACAGACTTGAGGCTTTGCTACATATATGTCACAATATGTACACTCAGAATAAAAATAAATTTGACTGTTGAATACGTGGACATTTAAAGAATCTATTAACCCAGGAAGCTCATAATTCCTGCACTGACTTTATTATACTATTTAAATATAGCATCCACTGGGAGGGCAACGTTTACTACTTTTAAAGAAAGTGCATCTGAGGATGGGTCCAGCTCATCATGGGAAACTTGGTCAAACATTTAACAGGCGTATGGCTTTAGTTTCTCTTGAGGTCCTTCTTCCGCTGTGGCCCTGGCTTGCTCCCATGCCAGTACATTTGCTCCTTCAACTGGCTGTTGGTATAAAAACTCATCATCATACTGGGGGGCTTCCGCTGAATATACTATGATAGGTTCAGGTGGAAAGTTTGGGATTGGGATAGTGGAGATAGAGGATCTCATCTCTACTCCGCTCCTTCTTTTCTATGGTATTATTGATCCTGCTGCACATAGTAAACCTGATGGTTGGGGCAACTCTGGGAAAGGTGACAAGGATGACCGCAACAAAACTTGCCCTGTAAGGTTCATGACCTTGATTATTGTAAGATGGGCCAAGCCAATAATTTGATTGGTGGTGATTGGCATAACTAGGGCCAGGGTGATAGGTTGACAGATGTTAGTCAGCATAATTATGTCCAGGTCAGTAATTGGTCTGTGGACAATTATCATAATCAGGTATCGATTGGAAGTTAAACTGCTGGGGGTAATTTGACTTAGGATGAGGTGCATAATTTATTAAGGCCAAGGGTTACTAGGCGGAATCTGAACAGGATAATAGAATTTTCCCAAATAAGATAGTCTGGCAATGGCGGCGGTATGTTTCTGCTTGATATTGGTTGGAGGAAAGGTAGCAGATAGCTGGCGCAAAAACTGAACAATTTTGGGCAGGGGCACATCATCCTCCAAAATTGGAGGCATGACACTGTAAAGATCATGGTATGACTTCACTGCGGATGTCATTGCAATGAACACATCAGATTTGGATAAAGTCCCCGCCTCAATTAACATATGGGTTTCCGTCATAAATCAGCTAGCAGATTCAGTGAGGGTCTTATTATGTTGTAACCCAATGGTCAAGAACTCAGCTTTCTGCTGCAACATCTTTGCGTACCTCCAAACAACTGCAGCACAGTATCCTTCACTTCTTGGTGTGTAACAGAACTTCTTGGAAGATAGCTGATGACCTTGTTGACACTCCCAACATTCAAGGAGGATATCAGCAATTTAAACTTATGTCACTTGGAGGCTCCTTTCAACGCAAATTCATATCATTCGAATAATTCATAGATGTTTCATTGCAGTTAGACGGAGGTAGCTTGTTAATGCAGACCTCCTCCTCCCACTCATAACTGTGAGCCTTAGGAGTGTACTGAGGATTTGCTCGAGACCCATAGCTGGGATCTTGGTAAGGAGCTGGCTCAGAAGGTTCAGCGGCTCTAGGGGTAGCATAAGGCTCTTCAATGAGCAGGACTGACATCACATTGGGGTTTCGTTGAGTTAGAACATAATTATCCCCAGAGCTGCCATTACAAGCTGAGCAGCTCACGCTGCATACATGTTTGGCAAAAAGCTCCTCAGCTGGATATCCAGTCTCATACTTATCATAAAGCGATCCTTCCCAAGCGACCCCTTGTTCTTCCACTTCCCAATGGGGATAATGTGGGTAAAGAGTATGTGCCAACTTCTGCTCCATGCCGTGTAGTTGCTCAGTAATGTCACTCAGACGATTGGCAAGTTGCCTGTTCTTTTGTCCAAGTATCCTCAGGATTAACTGCACTTTCAAGTTGATTCTTTACATCTTCACACTACTGAAGGAGCTCATCCTGTTTTTTGAGCACTGGATCCAAAACAAGTTTGACTTCTGTGGTTTTTAAAAGCGCAGCAGTTTGGGACGATTTCCCTTTGGTGCAGGCCAGATATGCCATGGACAGTGATTGGGGAATTTTTAATTTATTTGTGGCTGTTCAATGTTCCCCCAGTAGTGAGCACCACTATTATATTTGGGCAAAATAGTCAAGATCCGCCAAAAGGAGTTTCACAGGGCAGGTTCCCACTGAGTAATGGATAAACAAAATGAGAATTGCTGGTACTTGAAACAATTTAAAGACTTGAATAAAATAGAGCAATTAGCCCACCCACACTTCTTTATCAGATATAATATTAGTTTGCAGATTCTTCTTGCTCCACTTTCTTTCTTCCTATTAACTACCACCTTCCTTCAATTGTCTCATCTCACTTATACATTAGTGACTTTAGTTGATACCTCTATTTTGGCTTGGACTATTTGGTTCCACCATACTATCATTGGCTCTGGCAGAGTATATTATTCTTGAATTCCCTATCACCTTAGTTTGAGGAAAACTACTAATTATATGTCATAGGTTAAATTTTCTTACTGCCTTATTTGGAGGCGGTCCAATAATTATCCTTCCTGAGCCAATATCGCCTCATCCTAAGGCGCTAAAGGATTTGTACACTGTAAATAATAGTAATCAGATTTAGCTAATCCAATGTGGCTATTTAGGGCTTATCATCCAGTCATATCAGGATTTCTACAATGGTAGTATAGCTAAATGGTTCCATTATTAGCCAATAAGTGGTACAATGTGGGTAATAGGGTAAATAGAGATTTAATCACTGAATACAACTATCTGGCGTAATGTCATGATTGATGACATAATTGAATGTACTAATTGTAAGGATAAAGATGGTCGTCAGGAGGCCATAAAGGTCAAGTCATTAGGCCTTCCAGACCTCAAACATACCCTGGACCAACGCTGGGTTCAGGCCAGGTATGCCAGGTTGGTCTAGGGGATGTGCGTAATGCCCAGCCCTGCGTTACATCAAGGGCGTTAAAATGCACTAGCTATAGTCTTAATGGCGACGGTTTGGTTCAGTTGCTCAGTGAATGGAATTTCAAAACCAATCAATTTTCAATATTGCAAGATTGGGTCAGCTTTTCCTACAATCATTAACTCAAGTTCAGTCAATATTTTTAAATTTATTGCGGGGAAGGCCAACCATGGGACGGACACTTCCAAATATGACTCAGAAGAGACAAAACTTAGTACCAGGGAAGGCACCCCAGAGAAGCGATGCTATCTCTTGTTGCCAGCGGGAACGCCACTTATGGGGAGGGGACGTGTGGAGGGGCCGTAGCCACAACCAAACACATGTGGAGAAAGGGGTCTTATTTGATAAACCAAACTGGGAACCAGGAGGAGACCAGCTGTCGGTGACGTGGTGGGAGGTATCCAAACATCCACGCTTGAAAATGGTTCACCAAATGAGACTGGAATCTGTGGACAGCTTCTGGGAGGGTGAGGGCGGAGCCTGCGATGGCATCTAAGACAATCGTGTGGATGGTCCACATGGCAATTGCAACCACAAAATCACGGAGGGAGGGTGGAAGAGAGGAGGCCATTGATAGAGCAAACATATCTCTTGACAGACTGAAGGGATGCGTTTGATCCTGGCCCAGCAGATGTTGAACTTCGCGCCATATCACTTTAGAGGTAGGGCACTTCTCCAGGCGGTGGAACAGCGTTCCATACTGGCCACACACGACACAGGATGAGTGTAAAGCGTTAGAGTTGCTCAGCTTGTACGATACACCCGCCTCAGGCAGCGCCACACATGGGAGCGGACTTGGGGCTGCAACAGAGGATGGTGTACGTATTTCCAGATAGTTTTTGGTCTCAATGGAGTAAGGGATGTCCATCATGTCCAGGTAGTCCACCCTGGATAGGACATGGGGCCAAATGGGGATCACGCCATCATGGATGGGTAGCCCCTGTAACTCTTGTGTGAACTGAGGAGAGGGGCGGCCTCTTTGGGTTGTATGTCCACTAATAAAAATTCTCCACTCAGTGCTCCGCATGGAGAGTAGGATTCGTTTGTAGTGGGTTTTAGTCCCATGAGGACCTGTGGCCGATGTGTGTGATGCGAGGTATTTCATCAGGGAGTGGGGGTTCGATAGATTGTTGAGGCCCAAGGCGTGGGAGAAGTTGGAGCGGGCTGCGCGGGACCAGTGTTGGTAGGGGAGTGTAGGGGCGGTGACAGCCGCAATCCAGGTGCCCAGGATCTTGGCAGCATGGGCTTTGAAGTCAAGCAGGCCCATGCCACCATGCTGATGAGAGCCAAACATGACCTCTAACTGTACTGGTGGTGGGCGGCCTGACTAAAGTCATCCTTGCAGCAAGGCATACAAGGATTTTAAGAAGCTTGGGGAGAAGGGGATGGCGTGGGCTCCGAACCAGACTTTGGAGAGGAGCATAGAGTTGGCTAAAACAACCCTGCCAGTAAGGGAAGTAGGGTGGGCTCTGAGAGAGGCGATTCGCTTCGTCATGTTGTCCAGAATACGGCACTCCATTACTGCTGACGAATATCCGCCTGCCTCCATCCACATGCCCATATGGCGTACCGGTCCTATGGTAGGACGTGGCACAAAGGGTAGCACCAGTGGGGCGGTGTGTGTTGAGTTAGTAGAGAGAGGATGTGGGCGAGCAGATGGGCCAGGTTGGGAACTAATTGCTGGGGTCCAGCAGTTCTGAAACTGACTAAGGAGGATGATTTTAGTTTTGGAAGCTTTCAGTGCCGCGTTGCTTACCTGGGAATACTCCTGGATGAGAGCTTCAAGCGCGCATGCATCTTGATTATTAGACACCCCAACCACACAATCATCTGCAAACGCCATTATCTCGACTGGGGATTGGCCTGGCACATGGACCCCAGTGAGTTAGGCATTCACATTTCACAGTAGTGGGTCAAGGCTTAAGTTGTATAAGAGTGGGCTGAGGGGGTCCCCTTGTCGCAAGCCCCTTTGAGGGCGGACTACTTCCATTAGGAAGCCAGGGCCACGTACTGCCATTGTTTCAGATTTCGTGAGCAGCATCACCCAGTTGATGAAGTGAGAGGGTAGGCGGAATTGATGGAGGCAGGCCCTGAGGTATTCCCAGTTTACTCTATAATAGGCCTTTTGTTGGTCCAAGAATACAAGTGCCCCAGAGGCTGTGGATTGACATACATTAGCCACAGAGTGCACGTTATCCCAAATTGACCTTCTGGGAATGAAACCAAATTGTTCTGGGGAGTTGGTGGCAGATGCTACAGTCACTAAACGGTTAGCCATGATTTTTGTTAAAATTTTAGTGTCTGTGTTTGTTAGAGAAATGAGGCGCCAGTTGGCTAAGTCTAGCTTATCCCCTTTCTTGAAGAGTGTGACGGTAAAGGCCTCATGTCCTCCTGGTAGGAGGCACGTTTACAACAGGCTTTGTTTAAGTGAGGCGAGCAGCAATGGGGATATATATTTGAGATATTTTTTGTAGAACTCATATGGAATGCCATCTGGGCCTGGGCATCTTCAGTTTGGTGCACCACAAATGGCTGTCCATAATCGGTTTGGAATAATCAAAACCATTATTTCTGGATATCAGATAATGGTGTGGATGTGGGCTCAGTCGAGAAATTCTGCCACTTCAGCCAGCTGAATTGGATCAGATCAGTACAACTCGGAGTAATACTTTTGTGTTTTGATTGCCACTTCAGCTGGTGTATCCGCAATGGAATCATCCAATATTCGCTCCTTTGTGTAGGCCACACTCTGGCGTGGTGAAAAATTTTTTAAAGAAATGTGCGGTGCACTTGTCACCTTTTGTGATGCGTGTGGCCCTGTACTGAACATAAACCCGATGTTTGTGTTGCCTTTTGAGTGCGTTGAGGTGGGTGGCTGCCTCCGCCCACTTCCAGCCCCATGCAGAGCTGTATCCTGTAGCTGGGATGTTGGACTCCAGGTGTACCAACTCTGCCAAAGCGCGAAAAATGACCACCAATGTGGCTCATGAGTGTCTGGAGGAGAGATGGCGAGAGTGGCGGATGGTGTCTTCTTTGAAAGTTGCCCATGTGGAAATGGGGTCCACGCAAAATGGTGCAACAAACTTTTTTGCCAAAGTTGCCGCTTCCACCCACGTGGAAAATACTGGCGATGCGAGCTCAGAGGGGCGGATTTTGCACCAATGTAGGGCCTTAGCAGCTGTGACAGGTAGGTGGTAGATTAGTGAGACCAGTCAATGGTAGGAGAATTCTATTTTTGTTGCTTTGAAGTGGTAATGTGGGGTTGGAATTTCGCCAGCGTTAGGATAGGGTCAATGCGGGTCATGGACCTTAATTGGCCGTTGTGGATGTGGGGGCATATCATGTTTTCGAGTAGTGGGGCATGTTGCAGCAGCGCATCCATTAACCTGAGGGTGGCCTTTAGAACGCGCAGTTCTACGTGACCCTGGGGGCGTGGGGTGAGGAAGGCCACTGGTCTGTTGAGGGGTTTAGCCAAAAGTTCATGTCGCTAACTAGGAAAGAGTCTGGGGGTAGCAGGAGGGATTTGACTGACAAGAAAAATTTTTGACGCTCTCATGCACTGTTTGGGTGATAGATGTTGATGATAGCATGTACCACGTCAGCCCATGAGAAGGTGACATCGAGGATTCAGCCATTGAGTAAGGTTTCTGACCTTGAAAATTTGAAAAAACCATTTTCCCAAATTAGCACCCCACAGTGCTTTGACCAGAAGGATAGGGATGGGAGGAGCATTGTTTTCCAAGCTTCCTCGGAACCTCGTGGACAGTAGGACTCCTGGATGGCCAGGATATCCACGGGTAAATTGTATTGTAAAAAACTCAGTTTCCTAGCCCAGGACAGGGAGGCCTTGAGTCCAGTGATATTCAACGTCCCTTAAGTGAAGGTTTCCCCCATCGCACCTTAGGTGTGAGGGGGTGGGCACCCAGGCCCACCAGTCTCCTCTAGATCCCCACGGACCTTCACAGCAGTGCAGGTGTTAGCAGCAATGCTATTGGGGATTTTGTTAATTTTTGCAGAAAGAGTTGCATTGGCTTTAGCTTTCGCTTTTTGTTTTCCTGACATCGGACAATTTTTTTGCGGTGCAGATGAGTGTGGTGCACTGTTGAGCGGGTCAAAATTTTTTTTCAGTTGGGATGGGTCCCAAATCAGTTACAACTAGAGCTTGGGTGCAATGATTGGGTGAGATCGAATCCCCCATTGGATCCTTGGATTGAGTGGCCTGCTTGGCATAGGCTTCCCAATCTGATTGGTTGATGGATTCCCAAGTTGCTTCTGGTGTGAAGGTTTCCATGTCCTCCTGGCGTTGTGAGTGTGGGATAGCGGTGGTGGCTTTGGCCTCTTCCTTGGCCGTGGCCCTGTGGGCCTGCTTGGCCTTCTTCCACTCTCGTGGGGAGATAGGCTTTACCAGTAGGTAGCAGCCTTGTGCTCCCATGGAAAAAGCCTCTTTGGTGCTTGTGGTTGGTTCATAGTGAGACTCTCCGCTGGCCATGGCTGCTGAGGGGTGCTCTTGGAATGTGACGCCCTCCTTGATGGGGCATGCGTGCGCCTTATGGCTGAATGCATCACAGTGGGTGCAAATAGGGGGCGCGCTGTCCACGGTCACCCAGAATGGGTGGATGGTATGTCCTGCAATATCAATAAAAGTGGAGTGCGGGATCTGGGTTAGTTCCTTCACAATCTCCTTGGTTGGGGTCAGGACTGCGATGGCTTTGCCGGTGCACAGGTGTGGCATCAGCATGAAGCATTGCATTTCGAAAGATTGTATTTTGACATATATGGCGAGATCATCTTTCAGGTGTTGTTCCAAAATATCACGTTTTACCATAATAGGCAAAAAGTCAAATGTGAAGAAAATTTGGTTTGATTTTGTCCATCTGGTGCATTTGGTTTCAATGACCCATTGCCCTTCAGGGAGGTCGACCACTATGTGCACTGCCGCAGCCTTGTCTGCTGCCTCTTTTCTTTCAAAACCTAGGTCCAGCCAACTGCATGTCATGGAGTGAGGTGCAACATATACCGCGTTCAGGAAAATTGTGTGCACATCTTCACAAAATTTTTCCCATAAGGCCGTTTGTTGGATGTCTAGAAACATGCGGACTCCAAATTCTACTGACAAAAGTGGCTGGGAGTGTGGCATGTTGATGTACTGGTTGCATCGTGCTTGCCATGCAAGTATCTCTGGGGAAATAGTGAATACCAGTCTTTTAAAATTTTTGTCTATTCCGCCAGTTTCTCTGGGGCGTTTTCAAACATTGGAGGCCGTGGGCCTTCCACCTGCTCCTCTTACCTTACTTGCCCAACTGCTCCCTGACATGGGCGCAGACTAATCTCCTCTGTGAGATTATCAAACTAGATTCAGTCTTGAATTGAATAGGTTAAAAAGTGATTGCAACAAGAAAGAAAAGTTAAATTGAACCTTCAAGTTCAGTCAATATTAAGCTACAGTAACATGAATGATGGTAGGGTGCGCCTTTTGGGTCGCTTAGGCTTAGCACCATTTACCCCAATTGACAATTTGCACCCTATTGTTTAAATTTGTTTTCTGAGACCAACGTTCCTCGTTGGTCATCTTCCTAATAAAAAATCCCCTTATTACGTTTTAAAAGGTTCTTATTGTGAAACAGTGCGCAGACCTCCTTGAGGAGATCTCCCACAAAGTTGGTTATTGTTTACTTACTAAAATATCTACTGAATCTGGTGCACCATTGGGTAGCTCTGGTCCTCTCCCAATTGAGGCACCCAAGCCCTCCTGCACAGATCCCCATTTGTCTATGGACTCTTCTTTGAGGTCCAACAGGTTCTGTTGTTTATTAGTTCTTTACTACTATATTATGCATTGCAAGCCCTTGCCCTGGGTCCCCTCTCTTCCAGCATCCTTAGTGATGCCTTGTTTTAATAATGATAACGACTAGCTCCTGGCAGTGTGGCAGTGCACCTCATACCACCTCTCTGGGAATGGGAGAGTTACAGACACTCTCTTGACACATAATATCAAGATGGTATTAAATCTACTTAGGAGCTGTAATTAGTTTGACCAACCATCAGTATATCCTATTTAAATTTTATACTTAACTAATACTTAAATCAAGAACACATTCCGCTCTTAGTAATCAATACATCACGTGGTCTAAGTTTTTATATTATTTTGGTCACTTATTGATTTGCTATTAACTAAATCACCAAACCAACCAACACATTTCTTGTTCCTTCACTTTAAAGACCACTGACGCCGTAGCTTTGATTACCTAAAAGACACCTAATTATTTTAACCTCAATATGCTAGTTTTCCCCACGTCAGCATAACAATACTGGTGATAGGGTCCCTTATAATCACTATGGCCAACTGCCAGTAATTTGACAACATCCAGCGTATTTTGAATATTCTGGCATTTTGCTCTTATGTTGGAAATGTCCCATACCCTATTCACTCACTTTACTGTCCAAATTTGGATAATATGTCATTAGTTTACCGATCTTATGGCTGCTTAGTAGCTATGAGATAAACCAATGATAACTCTTATAGAGAGAGCATATCTGAGTGAGGTTACCATCTGTAAGGGTTCTTTTAAAGTAGGTATTTTAGTCTACTATTAGATTGCTATAGTGAGCCTCTGAGCAACTGACAGTACCAGATACTATGGTGTGCTCCTCTATTTTTATTAAAAAACTCTATTCCTGATGCTAGGTTCTATGTGTAACATCTTTAGCCATATTGCTATCTTTAAACAGTATCTGGATTGTTGTTTGTGTGGACCTGTGTATCTGAAATATGACACCTAAGCACAAGTCTCAACAGGCATTTTTGTATATCTCATCGGCCAGTGGAACACTAACAGGGTGATTTATCCAGATTTCGTTAAGTCATAAACTTGGTGTTATTATGGGAATTGACTTAGTACTTTAAGATTATGAGTGATTTTGGGCTTCATCACCAATAAAATATTGCATTGCAAATATAAACTAATGTTAATGGCAATAATAGTAAAGTTGATATCAATCAAAGTAATCAATGGATTGTAAACCTAAAGTTGAGGCTTCACCTAAACTAGAGCAATTCATACCATAGGGCATTTAACTTTAATTATTCATCATGTTGGGTTAAAAGGGGTTTAAAAACTTTGATAAACTAAAACTGGTCAAACTGCACGAGGTGGCGGTACTTTATATCTAGCCTGTTTCTTTCAAAAAAGGCTTAGTAAAACTACCTTTTAATTTGGATTAGTCATATTTCAAAGATCTTTTAAGTTAGATTACCAGTAAACTGCTCTAATTTTTATGTGGTTTAAGGTGATTAAAGGGGGTATAGTTGACCTATGATATCATTATTCTTTTAAAAGAGTACCTAAGGTTTAACTATAAGTAAATTTTAAACCTGAAACCTTATCATAGTAAGGGGGTAACTATGGGTGAATGATAAGTTTAGTTGACCCAAGTTATGTAGTCATCCACTTGGTACTTAAACCTGATAGTTTTGGGAACCCGGGTAATCATGAATATTATACACCGTTATATCAAAAAGTTGTTGAAAGATGGGTTTTAAATTTGGGGTGACGTTACTTTAGTTTATTAAACCCTCTCCTCCCTCCTTTATTCTTGGTATTCAATGCTTTTTAATTGGATTAGTAAAAAACCATTAGTGAAATTTGATAGTTTTTGTTAACAATTATGAGGGCCTATTTTTATGGGTTAGAATGGTTGAGGTTTTCTAAAAGTTATAGCGGGTTGAAAATAGGATGGGGAAATACTAAGATGAGAGCGTTGGATCCAGTTTAATTGGGTAAAGGGTGGGTTAGGGCTTGTAACATGGGTGGAATGGGTATACTGATTGTGATGTAAAAGGGTCACTTGAGGTATTAGATCAGGGTTGGAAACCTCCCCCAATTCAATTAGTTTTATAAGGAATAAAATTAAGTAATGCTCAGTTAAAAATAGGTACAGGGGTACATATTTTGGTAGCCTTGGGGATTCATGCACCGCATTAGGTACCTCTGTCCGATAACAAATGTTTTTTCTAAAGGGATTTAAAAACTTGGTAATTGATACTGTGCTTTATTTACATAAAAATTATTCTAACATGCTATAGTCGAACCATACTACTATTGGGTTTGGGCTCTCAGGTTAGTTGGTTTTTCTTAAAACCTATCATATCAGATACTTTTAGGGCTAAGGTCGTGGCATTAGGGTTATAAAAGGCTACTTGGTAACCAAAAAGTGCCCCCTTTAGGTTTTGGTCCATAGTTTTTTTATAATTCTTGGTTATTCTGAGGATTGATCACCCAAAATTAAGGGTTATTTGGAAGTGCCTTATCCCCTTGGGTCAACTGGTATATATTTTGGATGTTTTGGAAAGGGTTAATAAAACTATCCCCAGGGAAGTATTTTTAAGTATTAGTCACCCCAAAAGATTTGGTGATGAGGAGGTTACCAAACTAAACTAGAGGCTGCGTTGAACAATTATTATGCCAGTTTTGAGGTGAGGTGTATCAAGGTGGAATTAGTAAATTGAGATTGGAATCATGATACAATTATGCACTGAGGAGATGTGGGATCCGATCAACTTTGAATACTTAAATACACCAGTACAGGTAAAGTTATTGTGGGCCATTTAAGGCTTCAATATGATACCACTGCAGCTGAGGGGTAGCAATCAAACGCCTTCATACAAATAACTAGATAAAATTTGAAATTAGGAATAAGTGGGTTATTTCAACGGTTGGTCAAACTGGCCTCAGCGATTTTCTATCATTCAAAGTTATTGTTGGTATGAAACCTTAAGTTGAGATTCAACTAGAAAAGCCGGTAGGTGTGTTACTATGATACCAGATTATATGGCATACCATTATATTCCTTTAAGATGCAGCTATAAACTGAGCTACCTTTAAAGATTAACTTCTTGTAGGTGCTGCTGGGATAACAATGCGCCAAGAGAAAACTGGCCTGGAAATGAGTGGGCATATACAACCACAAAATTTGGCACTGACCATCAAGCAGTGTCTTATTAGGGAAAGTTAAGTTGCAAGGATGAGAGAGGGGATTTGAAATGTAACAAAAAAGGTTCTGGAGCAGTTTTTGTTGTGATGTATACCCGCCCTCTTGACAATTTGAACAGTTGACATTTCCTCTATTAGTCTCTCAGCATGACCTAAAAATGGGGCTCTCAAAGGTTCTTAGCTTTATATTAGTAGACTTATTGTTAACTTGGAAAATAATACTCAAAGTCAGGTTTATCTAAAGAAGCTTTAACATAACATTAAATGATAAAAATAGCCCAACATCTTACCATTATCTGGGCACTGGGGTATTTTTTTGGACTGGGGGAGGTGGCCAGGATATATTGCAATAGTATGTAATGGGCGCTATCCTTGAATACTGTGATTACCAGTTTTAAAGGCCATTTCATAATCTGATAAAGTTGGTTACCTAAGTTTTTTATATGTTGGGAAACTCCTAACTATAGGAATAAATCCTCAATCTATTAAAAGATCCCTTCAGTTGAGAACTTTGTATGCCCACATTATCCAGCTGTGACAGATCACTTAATAATCTGTATTATCCTACTTTTTTTGGCTTTCTAATAATTAATTCTAGTGTATTTAGAATTATAAATATCTGATAACTATTGTTCAGAGATGATCTCCTACATACCGTTATCCAAGTCCTTTTCTGGGATTTAAATTTGGCCCTGATGGCATGAATGACTTATTGTATGATTGCTAATAAAGTTTATAAGTGAATTTGGTTGATAGTTTAACAATTTAAAATTAAATCCTTAAGGAATAAGCCGGATTTGTTGCTGATCAATAAGTGCAGTTGTTAGAGTTATTAAGGTTTTGACAACGATTTTCATGGCAGTACTTTTAGGTAATCCTGGGTGGTACAGCCTGCAGTAGATGGGTAATTTGTCACATTATATAATCATAGACACTAGCATGTAAAGGTTAATCTGATGGGGTTGCTTAACGGCATTAGGACATGCTATTTTGGAATTAGCACATGGAGGAACGTAATCTAGTCAGTGGTTTATATCAACTAGGTGGATAAATAAGCTGAGGAATTATTCATCATTTGGTGCAACTATTTAAAGTTAAGTTTATTGGCAAAGGATACCATCTACATTGAAGTGCCAACTGAAGAGTTGAGCACTGTAAAACTTTTATATCGAAACACCCTTGGTTTATCTAATACAGAAAAATAGATACCTAGTATTTGTTATATTGTATTTTTTGAAGAGTTAAAAGATCAGTTACCGTTATCTTTTTCACAAGTAATCTGAAGTGAGGTAGAAATTACTTACCTATAAGGGGATACCTGAGTGTGGATAGAAACAAGTAAAAGAGACTTGACTGGCAAGTTGTCTTCATACAATCATAACTCTCCTTTAAACTTACAAAATTAGTCTTAAGTACCTGTGAAGTAGACTTAGAAAGTTTAAATTGATGCTCACTCAAGGTAGTTGAGACTTTTTCAACCAGATAGCAATTTAGAGTTATCAATACTATGACATCTTATTTGCAAACTCTGAAAGCTGTGGAGTGAAATTGTGATAGTGAACCAGAATGCATTAAATTAATGTCACAAGCTAATCTGGCAACTTTAGAACAACATATACAAAAAAGGAGGAGGAAGTAGAACAGATAATGAAGGTCAATGATTATCTGTACAGAAAAATCTCCTCATTGAAGAGGAAGGAGACTGCATTAATCAAGGTCTCAATGTTCTAGAAAGTTGATTGGGAAGCAGATAAATAAAGAGTCTGCCAGTTTTATAGTGATGTGACCCAGATTCTAAAGTGACTACAAAATATGGAGAGTCATAAATGCAACTGTTCCATTTGGATACTGATGTTGCAATAGAATTTTATATTAAGAGAGCCATTTTGTGAAGCTTACAGCCCCCAAGCAATATGCCTGGAGCTTTTGAAACAATTCCGCAATGTCTCCCAAATAATACGTGGGTTACCACAAAGGTTACTGGTTGAGTACCTTGCATCACGGTCAAAATAATGAAAACTAAAGAATTTTAAAATTCTTTAAAATTGCCTACTCATCACTGGGACAACTCTCCGGCGTTTTTACAACTTTTTGACATGACTATACTAAGGTATGATAATCCTCAAAAATGTAACCATCATTGATTGTTTAAACACCTACCATCAAAAGATGGTGCTGACCCATCTAAATGGGGGACATGTAGACTTAAAAAGACTTAAGAACATGATAATGATTGAGATCAGCAGTCCAGATTGGATGGCTAGCTGATGACAAGAGTTCATGGGCATATAGTTTTTAAAAATGTAATTTTAGTTTTTAATGACATATTTTACCAAGAAGCACAAATCTTGGCGGAAAAAAAATTATTGATTGACTTTTTTCTTTCATTGCCATGTAAATGGCAATTAGGCCCTACAGTGATCTACAGCAAACTATGGTTTTGCCATTAGCTATAAAGACTTCTACTTAACAAATGGTATAATATCTTAAAATTTTAGGCTTGATGTTTGATATGCTTAACTAAAAGTTCAGAGCTATTCCCACCAATAATAACCAGAATATGGGGATCTTTAGCAACCATAATAATTTCCATAAGTGATTACAAACAGGGATAACCCCAGTGAGAAAATATGTATGATTAAATACCATAACAACTGTTGTAAATGTGGTGTAACTAGGCACTACACATCTTGATATTGAGATAAGAAGTCCAGTGAGCAAGTTAATCTTATTCAGCTCCAGGAGAAGGAAACTGACAAGGAATTGGGAAAAGAATAAAGAGTTTTTATAAGAAACAATATAAATCTACAGAATGCCTTATTCACCTGATATTTTCTTAAAAGACTTTAAGAATTAATATTTTTTGTGGGTGACATTACATCTGATTCATTTTATCTGGTTTTAGCCCAAATGTAAATTCTGACATGAGAGCTAGAGCAAATGCAAGTAATATTGATCTTTAAATAATTTGAAAGGCCAATTAACCTTATGCTTTTCAGCTGGTTTAAAAGGCTAGAAACGCTTAGTATGATGATAAATTGCTCAAGATGGAGCTTGACAATGACAACGTCTTCATTCTAAACAGCGCTATTAAGGGTAGATTTTCAAACCTTTCTTTTTAATTAATTCAAATTTAGGCATAGCAAGCAATTCTGATAATTAAGTAATGGAAAAAAGAAAGAATATATTACAATAAACTGGCACTTGGTGATAAGATCACCTACTATGACAGTAGGGTAAAAATTGCCAGCCCCATGGATGAACTTAGGACAGAACCATTCAAAATTTGTTGCCAAGTAAATGATGGACGCCTATACAATCAAAAACATCTTAGATGATCATATTGCTAATAGGTTCTATAGCAAATATATAAAGTACTAGATCTTGGAAAAAAATCTATATTATTAATGTTAAAATTTAAATATATAAAATAAGATGAAAAAGGAACAATGTTAATAATCTTATCATAAAAATGTGTGTTTAGAAAAGGGAAGTTTCTTCAAAATAATATAAGGAAATAGTTATTGATAACTATACTATTATTGTTTTTTATTTTTGTTCTTCAGTGACCTTTTGTCTTGGGGCATTTGCCCACCTACATCATCTTTAGGGGGATAGATACACTACTTCTGTAGCAATAAGATTAAGACAAGTTAAGTGCAGACGCTTTCTAAGGCTATAACCATCTATAGCCAGGTTTGTTACCAATGTGAGTGACTATAGGAGAGAAATTAAAATATCCACACTTGTCAGCCAATTGATCCCTACCTGGGGGAAAAACAAGAATGAATGAACATACGTTTGGTGAGTGAATCTGAGTAATCCTGGTGTGGCACTGTAGCTGTGATAGTAATATTAAAAGTTTGACAAAGAGCTTCATTTATGACAGTGATTGTATGAAATGACATAGAACATGGAATATGGGTGGAAGATGATACCCATGACAATGATAGAGGCCATGGAGGGAAGCATCAAGTAAGGTGAAAATCTAGCTCTGTCATGGTAAGAGATGTTTATTGAATCAACTAGTCGAAGAACACTGCTAACTATAAAACAATATTAGATGAGCCAAATGTGTCATACCACATAATGAAGTGACATCAACTCCAAGAGCATTTATGAATTTGAGATAGAATAATCTTCTAATCACTGAAGACATTCTTCTCTGGATAGTTTGGTCAAACTAGGGTGTGTTGGGATTTTTTACACCCACATTATCCAGCTGTGAAAGATACCCAAATTCATCTGTTTTATTTTACTTTTGGTTGGTGTTGCAAAATGGTTTGACTAACCATGTGAACAAATTAGTATTTATTTAGTATATTTCAGTTCAATTAATACTTATATAGTGGGTTCAATCAATCAGGTTACTATGTTGAGGTTAATTCACTAGTACTAACTTCTGATTAACTGTTGTTAGGAAAATTTGCTGATGAAAAATGTTATAATAATCAGTTTAGAAACCATTGCTAATTAAAAGGATATAGAAAATATGATCAGCTCCTTGACATCCCATCAGCACTGAATCTCAAATAGCTAATATATATCATTTTACCTTAGACTGATATCTAGTAATTTGAATCACACTAAGTTTTATCAAATCATCTCTTTGGTGTAATAAACTGGATTAATCTATTTGATTCAATTTGACTAAATTATAATTATCCAAATTACAAGTCAAATTATTTAAAGAGACTTCTGGTTGTTAGTTAGATCTGGGTGCTGGGTTGTGCCTCACCTGAGCCATTCTTTGGGCTCACAAGAGCTTAGAATGGTGTGGGAGAGGCTCCCAAGAAGGGCGACCTTAAATGCTGAGACCATGCAATTCCAAATTTTGTTTGAAGTATTCTCTCTTTTTCTGGAGTTTATGTCCCGAGCTGGGCTAAACCTATGGCTCTAAGGCCATCCTTACCTTGTCTTATGGTGGGCTGCAACACATCAAGTTTTGTTGCATGAACAAAAACTTGAGATTTTGGGGCTTGATCTCCCCCAACTATTCTAGCGTTTACTTGGTGTGCTCATGGCGCCTAATTATCAGGATCTGCTCAAAAGTGGGTTTTTATTTGATAATAAATAAATAAGGTTGTTTTTTATTTCCTGTTAAAATCACTAATTGCATCTGATTTGATTCAAGACATATAAAGATTGATAATCAGCACATGGAGATGATTACATGTCCAATGTAAATTAAGGGTTGAGCGAGCGTGGTGAAAGGCACAGGCTTGGTGTTTGCACCTCCTAAAGTTTGAAAACGCCTCGTGGACAATGATGACCTTGATAAAAACAAAAAAAACTGCAGTGAATATTTTTCCAGAAATCTTGGAATGGCAAACTAAGTGCAACCAGTACGTCAAAAAACATTCACAACCATTGTCATCAGTGGAAATCTGAGGTCTGAGTTTTTCTGGACATTAATTTAACAGCTCTTTGTGAGAAGTTTTGCGGAGATGTATGCACCCGCTTTTAATAAGGCGTGTATCTAGCACTGCACTCAATAACCTGTGGTTGGTTGGACCTCAGGTTTGAGACAGCACAAGCAGCAGATGCAGCTGCACAGGTGCAAGTGGTGGTTGATCTTCCAGATGGACAACAGGTAGTTAAAACCAATCGCACGCTTTAAACAAAATTAAATCAAGTTTTTGTAAAATTTGATTTTCTTCCCATGACCATTAAGCATGAAGTCCTTGAGAGTCATCTCGAAGTAGGACTTTAAAGCTTTGGGGAAATTAGGTCCTTCAAAATGCAAATTTTTTTACTTGTGCCTGAACTCAGCACAGGTAAGGCTATTGAGGTGATCACCCCATTCTCAGGAGTAGCTGAATACCTAACTCAGATCCCACATATCGTACTCTCACCATCAATGGGCAACAGACTCAACCGTTCCATGTAACAGTTGATAGCGCACTGCCAATATGCACTCATTGTCAGGCGTTTGGTCACAAGTTACACACACGTCCCACCAGATAAGGATTTATCCCAAATGAGGCTAACTCAGAAGCAATGGTAGAAGGACAAAGTGAGCCCGCATTAGATTCTAATGTAGCCTTCCCATGGGGCAACCAGGGGTGCTATATGCAGGTAAAACCTGTGTCCCCTAAAGAATGAAAAAAAGAAAAACACAACGCCAAGCACAGGATAAGGCACGGCCATGGCGGCCTCCGCCATCCCCTCTGCCCAGATTCAAGCCAACCAGGCTGATTTTTTCCACTTTGGTGGAATTCCAAACTCCCATCCAATCAGATGGGGGGGGGGACCCAGCCCTCATACCCACAAAATGCGCTTGGTACACACCCGCAGGATTCATGCACAACAAACGCAAGCAATTTCAAACCCAGAATTAGGTGAAGATTTTGGGGAAGAATCTTTGGACATACTCAATGGAGCACTGCAAATCCCCAGTAACTCAAAAAATTACAAAGAGCAAAAAGCCATTCAAAGTTCCAAGTCCACAGCTAAAGCTGTACTTAAACCTAATACCTATAACCTAATGATATGCCATCCTCAAACACTTGCGGCCAAAAACAGAAGGCTGAGCTTGCACAGCATCAAGGAGCGGCAGGGCCTGAGGGGCCCTCCTCTCACTCCTAAGGAGCGACAGGGATATCCTTTATAATAAGGATTCTGAACATCGTCAGACTTAAGGCCTCTCCATCCCAGGCTAAAAAACCGAGTTTTATAAAAAATAATTTACCTTTGGACATCCTGACAATCCAGGAAACCCACTGTCCACAAGGTGCAGAGGACACATGGGCAACCGTGCTCCTCCCACCCAATCCTTTTGGTTGCTCCACTGTGGTGTGCTGTTACAGGTGAACCACAACTTAAATTTTTTAGAATAAACAACACATTTTGATGGATGTGTTCTCATCGTGACCTTTTATGGGATTCCAAAGTGCAAACAATAATTAACATCTACATACTGACCTGTGTGAAAGTTCAATAAGAATTCCTCTCAGATATGGCCTCTCTTCCCATCACATCCAAATACTTTGTTGTTGGCGACCTAAACGGTTGGGACAACCCAACAAAAGACCGCTGCACACCTGTGACTACCTCACCGCAGGGACACATTGAACTTCAGGATATTAATTCCAACTTTGCCTTTTTGATACCATTCCTAAGCAAGCACCATTACTACCCAACATGTCACGTCCCCATGTACACAACGGGCAGCTAATGTCTATGTCCCATATGGATTTCATTCTTGCCCCACTGGATTTTTGCTCCCAGATCTCACACTTCAAAATGACAAAAATAGATTTCTTGGACTATAGGATGGTTTCAGTGTCATTTACTTTGCTGAGTCCAGTGCCACAGGCATCTAAATGGAGTAATCTTCGCTCAACTGATCTCACATTACCCAAATTATCAAATTAGATGGACACCACCACATCAACACAGGAGTTCACAACTCCTTTCTGTGCGGATCCCCTGTCAACCTGGTCAATTTTCAAAGTAGCCACAATTTCCCAAGCTTTCCACATTTCATCATGGTACTCTCAGGCTGCCTCAGCAGTCATTAAATGTGCATTGGTGGAGGTGGACCACCTGGAGAATAATGTCCCCTAGGGCAAGGTACAGCACTGCATGGGGTCATAAATGGGCCAAAGTATTGGCCCATATTAACGTGCTGATTAGATAACACACATTTCAATTGATTCCAGTATAAAGCAAAGAATAATACCGTGGGCAAAAAATGCTCATTTTATTTACACCAATTTTCAGCCCACATGCCAAAACTTGGCCTGTACACAGGTAAGGCGTTTAGACAATTTACTACAGAAACGCCGGCTGAAGTATCAACCAAAGTTCAAAAATATTATTCTGAGTTATACAGGGACGACCCAGTTGATCAAAAAATAGATGAATTTCTTACCAGTGCACACATTTGCGCGTTTCCCGATATCTGGAGCTTATAATTTAATAACTTGAGATGAACTATGGTACGCCATTTGTGGTGCACCATACAGGAAGAGCCCAGGTACTGAGGGAATTCCCTATGAGTTTTACAAAATATCTTAAGTATTTATCCCCTAATGATAGCCTCGATGAACAAATGTCTTGTAGAGACATATCTACTCCCAGGGGGACAAGAGGTTTACATGGTAACGTTGTTCAAGAAGGGGGATAAGCTACACTTGGCAAAATGGCGCCCTATTTCCCTCACTAACACTGATACTAAACTATAAACTAAAATAATGGCTAGCCGCTTAAGGATCATTGCCTCTGAGGTAATATCCCAAGAGCAATTTGGCTTTATTCCAAAAGGTCAATTTGGGACAATATACACACCATGGCCAATGAATGCCAATCCGCACTACTGGGGCGCTTGTGTTCTTAGACCAACAAAAAGCGTATTACAGGGTCAACTGAGACTACCTTAGGGCCTCCCTTCACCATTTATACCTCCCCCACAGTCATCAGTTGGGTAACGATGCTCACTGAATCAGCCACAATGGTAGTACGCAGACCAGGTTTTCTCAACAATGTGGTTTTCCCTCAGAGGGACCTTCGTCAAGGGGACTCACTGAACCCACTTCTATACAACTTCAGATTTAACCCACTTCTCCGCAGTGTAAATGCACGTCTTAATGGTGTACGTGTGCAAGGCCAAGCGCCAGTTAAGATGTTTGCATCTTGTGGATGATTGTGTGGTCAGGGTGTCCAGCAACCATGATGCACACACATTGGAATCCACTATCTGAGGATAATTCAAGGTTAGTAATGCAGCCCTCAACGCATCCAAAACTGAAATCTCCTTGGTAGATACCAAGCCAACAGGACTTTGGCGCCCCTCAATAGATTGACCCAGTAGTTTAGTCTCTTATCAGATTACCCAGGCGATCACCCCAAATCACTCCTCTTGTTCTCCCTTTTGTTCCCAGCCCCACTGAAGGCAAAGTGCGCCACCTGGGAGTATGGATGGAGGCGGGTGGATACGCCAATTTGATAATGGTACACCACATACTAGCCAACGTTAAAAAGTGTATAGCATCCTTAAGCAATCAACAGACTAGTTTAACAGGTAGAGTAATGCTTACCAACACTATGCTACTGTCAAAAGTATGGTTTGCGGCCCATGCCATCACTTTCTCCTCATCTTTCTTTGCTTCTTTATATGCCCTCATACAAGGGTGTCTTTGGATAGGTCACCCTCCCCCTGTGGAACTGGAAGTACTCTTTGGTCCATGCCAAAGTGGGGAAATGGACCTGCTTAACTACGTGGACCAGACATCCAGGATTCTGGGTACATTAATTGCTTCAGGAACCAAACCCACACTCCCAACCCAACACTGATCATGTGCAGCATGGTCCAACTTTGCCCATGCCCTTGGCCTCCGCAACCCCACCCTCCCCAACTCTCCTTTTACATATTTGGCATCCCACACATCTGCTGCAGGCCTGCAAGGGACCCCGTCCATTTTAAAAGGATTCTCCTTAACATGTGGATCACATAATGGAGGATCAGCATCAGCGGTCATACTTTGCAAAGGGGTCGTCTTACTCCTCATTTAAAACAGGAAGTACATGGGAAAGACGTTCTAAACAATTTGTTACCCAGAAGGTCCCCTACCATGGCCAAAGTGGAATATCTGGACATGTTGGACATCCCATACTCCCTAGAAACCCAAAAAGAAATCTGGAAGTACACCAACCAACATTTTTACAGCCACTGGTTTGATCCCATGTGTGGCGCTGCCTGAAGCGTGTTTACCATACCACAGAGCGATCCGATGCCTCCAACTCTTCATGTGTTGTGTGTGACTTATATGGGACTTTAGTCCACCGCCAGGAAGAGTGCCCGCCTTCACAAGCGATCTGGCGTGAGGTTCCGTATCTCTTTTGCCAGGAGCAAACACATAACTTCAGCCTATCTAAGGAAAAATTGCCTTGTCCTTGAATTCCCCTATACGCCCTTCCCTCAGAGACTTAGTGGCGGCAATCGCTATGTGTACTTAAATGGTTGTCCTTGACGCCATTTTGGGCTCTACTCCCACCCTCCAGGAAGCTGTGCGCCGATTCCATTTGCACCTTATGGACCACTTTTAAGCCTAGTTATTTGGATATTTGCCATTCTGCCAACAACAGTTGGTCTCATCCTGTTCCTGGTATGGTTCATCACCTAAGACCCTTTACTTCATACGTGCTCAATAGTGGTGCAAGCCTCTTCTCACAATACCCCTCTTCCTTCCATTGGCGTTCCTGCTGGCAAGAGGAGGTAGCTTTAGCTCCTCTGGGGTGCCTCTCGCATATATTGTTGCTTGGATATCGTTATGTATTGGAAGTGTCCATCCCATGAAAAGCCTTCCCCAAATAAATTTATATAAATTAATAAGGTAATTCTGGGGTTTGCTACCTCACTTAAATACTTAAATCTTTCACTTGCTCTGAGATTTCCTAATTCAGAGATTTAATTGAGTAGTTGCAGGAGACACTAACAATTACCTTGAAAGTCTAACCTTACGTTGGACATTCATTTAACATTAAATATCAGCATTAAACCAAAGGCAAGAAGGATATTGGAAACTGGTGTTTCTGACCATTACACTTGGCCCTTACGTCATCCTAAAAACTTTGATACAGTGTTAATTGTTAATATATTCTGTTTTTGTCAAGATTTTGTCTCTATTAAATTATGTTATTAAATGAAAAAAACACTAGTTGAGGCCTTAGTTTCATTGAGCTTCCTGAACATTTACGCAGTTAAATTTTGTTCCTAAAGCAGTTAAGCTATCAAATGACTGGCACAGAATTTTTTTAATAGATAGGTAGCTTAATGAAGGACTAGTCAGAAAAGAAGGATCTAGTTTTGGATCAGCAGTGGAATCCAATTAGCTAAAAAGAGAATATGCAAATCCTGACCACTGGGAGTATGACATGACTACAATGTGCTTCAATTTAAGATTGCTTTAATAAACCCCTTGTAGTTATAACATAGTTTCCCCTTTCCTTTACATATAACTGTCTTCTTACAGTTTACTTTTAATTTTAGAGCATTTACCTATACTTAAGAAAGCCTTATCTAGGTGACAATATCAACATTTGGTGCTCAAGACAGGGGGCACTCTTCATCACTTTGTACACCAATAAGCTATTAATGACACAGTTAAATGTGTATTGCAGCGATGGAGTAAGATTTAGTCACAATGCTGAAGCAGTCGGCCCTGAGGCCACTAGGAGACTATTCAACATATTCATTTTTTTACAAACAACACAGAAAATTCATAATGTTAGAAGAAGTTCTGGTAACTCATGATTGTCAAGCTTCTAAAGTTGATTTAATTGGCACCATAATTATGGGCATTAAGTTCTTATATCTACTAGGTTACTACCAAAGAGAGAAATTGAAGAACTAAAACCCACCTGTTGACTTCCAACCATAAGTTTGAATAAATTTAATTATTATTTGTTTGCAGAATGCCATTATTATATTAGTATAATTAATTGTTTTATGAAAAGAATTTATGGATAATTGTTTTTCAGCATCTGACCCTGATGGCGATGAGGCGTTGACAGTGTCCCTACTGCCTATGGTTCTTATTATCTTCTCAAGCTCCAGTATCAATGGATATAAGGGATTCTGGGGTTCGCTACTGACAAAAAATTTTGGCTCTAATTTCTGATCCCTCAGCACCCGTTTCTAAAAATAGGAAGACTTAATCTCTGGCTGCATTTGTGGCCCAAAGACATGATATTCCTGTTCCTTAGTCAAACTATCCCGAGGTTCCATTAAAAATATCAATTTCTGTATAGTATTTTGATATATGATGCCAGTTTTCTCTTCTACTCCAATTTACTTACCCAAAAACTGACAAAAAGGGGAATGTACATAACTTTATTGCCTTGTTTAAAATTAGCATGTTGGATGCCTTGAAGACTGCTAGGTTAGCTAAATTAATGAATTCTTTAGCCTCAGTCAATCAGAAACTAATCATTTATAAGTTAAAGGAAGTTGGAATGACTTATCAAAATGCTAAAAATCTAATTGATCAAGAGTTTGATGGGATAGAATGGATAAAAACTCATATTGACATTGTTTATTATTTTTTTCAACAAAGATTATATAGTGGCATATTAGGCTGAGCTTTTTATTTGGAGGCTCAAGTGTTATATAGGACTGAGATGTTAAAAAACTTTGGCGCCCAAATTGCCCTTAGACATGCTTGTGAGCCCTAAAAAGAGCTTTATCAGGTATTACTGCCAGCTCTTAACAAGGAGCATACTATTACTTAAATGGTTAATTATCTTCGACAACTTACCATCACTTTTGAGGCACCTAAACCCATTCAACTAGAACCTTGTAGTTTAGGCTGTAGGCCCTTTCTTTAAAAAAGTAAAATATCCTGCTTGTCAGGATTCTCCCTGGCTTAGATGAAAGCCTTGTCCAGGGGAAGGGTCAATACCTCCATTTGAGGGTCACAAATCCCAAATGGGTTGATAAGTTTGAGAATGGGGTTCAAATCTTTATTATCAGCTGGTATATTGAATTTGGGGTTTTACTTGAATTACTCCGAATTCAGGAAATATTTACATCCCCATTTCCTAAGTCATGTGAAGCGGAGTTTCCACTGATCCCAGTATCAGGACTTTCCTACAGGTCCCACGACTCTACCCTGAAGATCCCTCTTTATTCTACTTTCATTTTCAAGCATTAAAAATAGTGCTTGATTACTCTAAATAAAATACCTTTTTTGCCTATTACTAATAAAATTCTTGATTATAGAGTTTTTATTTAGGAGCAAAACAAGTCATGAGGTTATCCATGAAAGTGCACTTTGAAGCACCCTTTCAGACAGATGTGCCATCATTGCTTCTCCCCTGGTGGCCTGACACTGCTTGGCCGTGATTTAGTAATTTAAGTGAGAAAAAAATCACTTGTCAGGTATGTGACATGAGTGGAAACTATGTCATTCACAGTATAAATTTAGTTTTTGAATCTCCCACTTTTGTGATACCTCAGATACTGACTTCTTTTTTGGAAAAAGATGAGGCAGAATGAAACAGGTAAGCCACTTCCACCAACTATAGTAAGATCCCATTTAAATATTGTGCCAGTTCACCATCTCTTTTCTTAAGAAGTAATAAAGAAGTTTTAGCCAAACCTTTTTGGTTGCCGCTGAAAAGAAAAGTTTTTATTTATCAGATTAAAACCAAAGCCTTATGTTCAACAATTGTAACAAGAGCCCCCTATTACTTTGGGCATATTAAAAAAACAATGGGTCCAAGTGGTTATCCCTATAAATGTATTGTGGGAATCAAGACCACAACTTAGTGATGATTTACAATCATATTTGGGGCAAGCTGACGCTCTCAAAGCTAATCTACTTAAATCACCCAGAGTTACTATTCTAAGTGCACTTATATTGATATAACAGGGAACAAATCAAAGTAAGGCACTTTTTTCCGCTTGACATCAATTTCAAGCAATTATAGAAAAAACAAGTCAATTTTCCATCACCGCCTCACTGCACCAATCTCCAAATTTATGTCCTCAGATCTACCACCAGCTGCCCCAGTATGGGGCAGTGGTGCTCCGCCTTCTAGCGTTTATTGCCCAGCAGGCAAATGAATGTGTACCGGCTCATCCAATCTATCAAATACATCCAGCCACTATGTCCCACCAAGGAACTTAGCACTCCACCTCACATGAGCCCACCCAAACCGCCCCCACCCCCTAGCCCTACCCTGATCCAATTTTGCTTTTTCCTCCATGTTATGTACGGACATTTCTTAACATACGTTGACAAGGTGATAATTGAGCTGGCAACGGCCACCTTTGCACCATCAGGGTTTATTGACTTCTTCCCATTCAAGGGCTATTTTGATATTGGATTACCCACTGAAGAGGATGCAGCTTTGTAGCAGCTACGCCATTAATTTATAAAAAGACCCCCATTGCCACCACCTGAACACGCCTCCCAGATGATACCACACTTATGGTAAACTTTGCAAACCTCCCCTCACACCTTCCCCCTCAAAAACTCTATAAGGAGTTGATTCTAGGGTTTTCCACGTATGGCAAAAACCCTATCCTCCAATTCATTGTCCCAGGTGATGATGAACGCCTCACGGCACCTTGGGCAATGGCCATCATTACCCTCCACCAGCTGAACATGGCCCAGCACATCCCACTGCGTAGCTATAATCCATCCGCACCCAACCATGCCTTTTGGGCCTGCACCAACAATGCCCACACAATTTCCCCCCCTCTGCTATGAATTTGACCACACCAAAAAGGTATGTCAATATAATCCACACCCTGCAAACACGGCCAACACCACCCATGTGGTTACACCAACAACATTTGAGTGGGGACTTTGGCTTCCTCCACCCCCACTGGCCATTTAGTCGAATCAGAAGCAAGATCTAGCATCTCAAACCCAAGCTAGCCAATGCACACCAATGCCAACCAATTGGGTGCAGGCTTGGACCACTATTCAATCCAGAAAATCACCCGCCCCAAAACCTACCAAAAAAAATCACCTACCAACATATCTTCCTGAATTAACCAAAATCCCTGGAAATTGTTGGAGGAAGTAACCAAATTTGGTGAAATTGTCCCACCACCAAGTTACCCAATTGATTTGACACATTATCTGAAATCAGACTTTGATACCCCAGCCACGACCAACTGATATGTCCCCAAACCCAGAACCTTATTCCAAAGTGACCACAACCTTGCCTTGGTCACGGTGGCTGCACCAAATAATCACCGTTTTTGCATACTGTGTGCATAATAAGTCACGGAATTTAAAAATGGGCTGCACACCCCCTTGTTCCCTTTAATTTTCCTCCTACCACAAAAGAGGAAAGCCAACGCCTCCATGAGACTGCCACCACCACTGTCAAACATGTCACTGAACTGGCAGATTTTTCCCCATCCACATGCACCACAAGAGCAAAATAAAAATTAAAGCAACTTCTCAACGTTCACATCCAGGCCAAACACCACATTGCTGAGCTTATAGAGGCTTTAATCCAGGCCAAAATTGTTAATCTCAACAACTATCTACTCCACCTTGACCCTCATCCCGAAGATGCTCCAACCCCATCATTTTCAGCATTGATCCACCTCTACAATGCTGAGCCTGATGATGACCTTCCCAATCCCCCACCCCCTCCGCCATGATGGGATAAGCAGCTCGCCGCTATGCCACCTGATAGGTAATTTCTCCATTTATTTTTGTGTCTCAGTGCCCAAAAAGGGCGGTTAATTCATTTTTTATTTTTTAGTTAGTTTAATTTTGGAGTTTCAGTTTCAGTATTGTCCATCCCCTGGTCGGCTTGCCTCAGTTAAATAAAAAACTTAAAGTAAGGCTTTTGTAGATAGTGTGGCAACAATTGATATTGTGTCCACTAAATTAGTGAAAAAAGACCTTTTTCTAATATAGAATATCGTAAAACATATGGTACTGCAGGGCACAGACAACAACTTCTGAAGGAGCTTTGTTGGAATTTTGGTTGACCACTTTATCCTTCTCGCTTTCAGACTAAGCATTTTAAAGATTGATAATAAACAACTTATTGTTTGGTAATGGTGGCAGACTAAATTATTAGTCATGTTTTTAGAAATTGATATGAATGGATGATAAGCCCAAATAGCTTTGGTTGATTGGTAAATTTGGCCATAAACCAAGTAATAGAATAATATTTAGTATCACCTCTAAATAAGGTGATAAGGTAATACCAAACTCAGGAAGGATATCTACTATAGCTTCAAAATAAGGTGAGTAGGTGATGGTGAATACAAGAATAATAGACTCTGCCGGAGCCTCTCAGTTATGAGGATAAATCAATTAAAATATGATGGAAAAGAATGGCATAATTCAAAGGGTCAGAATAGACTGAAGTCATGGATTTATAAGCGTGACAAGAGTACTAGAGAAGGAGGTTATTGTTGGAGAAGATATAGCGAGCAGAAGGGATCTGCTATATATTTATTAAATTAAACTGATTTCCAAAGCTATTGCTTCGTGTTTTATTAAATTTACCAAGTTTGTCTCAAGGACTGGCGATCTACATATCGTATGTCCATTGCTCCATGAGCTTAACCCTGTACAAACCTTACGGCGTATATCAACTATATCGCCAATTGCATAAAAGTGGTGCTCACTACAGGGCCCATTGCATAACCATAACAATAAATACTCCAGTTGCCAGCTATGTCACATCAGGCTTTCACTGACAGTGAATCTTCATGGCATACTGCACCAACTGATTACGCTGAAATCAAACTTGTCTTTGATGAGGTGCTCAAAAAGCAAAATGAGCTTCTTCAGGAATGTAACGACGTAATAGTTCAACTCAAAAACGCGTCCAGCCAACTGCAAATCCTTGGGCAAAAAAATAGGCAACTTGTCAATCACCTTGATGATACTACTGAATGGTTACATTGTGCAGAGCAGAAATTGAAAAACACCTCCTACCATCAACGACCTCATTAGAAAGGAAAATAGAAACAAGTGCCCACTCAGGGATATTTGTATTATGTGAATATGAGGATGAATACCAAGCTTAGGAGCTTTTTTTCAAACATGAGAGTCTCATGAGCTAAGCCCATTATGGCAGCTCGAGGGACAATTATGCACTGACGGACCTATTCCCTCAGGTGATGGCGTTACTGCCCATTAAGGAGACCCATGCTACCCTAATGCAGCAGATAATCAAGTACGCTGCTGGTCCTTCTGAACCAGCTCCTTGTCAAGAATCTGGCTATGAGCCTTGAAAAATTCGACAATATGCTCCAAAGGCTCGCAGTTATGAGCAGGAAGAGTAGGTCTACAATAATAATCTGCCTCCATTCAACATCGATGGTAGCATCCGTGCATTCTTTAAACAATTCTGAATTTGTGGCAGAAGGAGCTTTGAATCAGTGCAAGGCTAAGTTGCTGATATCCTCCCTGGATATCAAAAGCGCCAAACAAGTCGCTTGCTATCTTCCGGACAGCTCTGTTACATATCAAGAAGTGAAGGAGACCATGTTGCGTTTTTGGGGCATTGCAAAGATGTCTTAGCGGAAGGATGAGTTTTTAACCATTGAATTCCATCATATTGAGACCCTTACTGAGTTCTCTGACCAATTTACAATTGAAGCACACATGGTAATAAAAGCAGGGACTCTATCCAAAGCTGATGTGGGAATTGCAATGACCTCTGCAGTGAAGCCATACTGTGAACTGTACAAAGCCTTGGCCCCATTTCTACAGGATGACTTACCCTGCTAAAATTTGTCCAGCTGCGTCATCTATACGCCACCTTTACTTCACCCAATACAGATTAAAAATCCTCAGCGTCTGTTGCCAGGCCTTCTTGTTGGAGTGGATACTCCCGCGCTGTTTTTAACCGCCCAGTAACCCTTGGCTTTATTACAACTTCGCGCCTCGCCCTTGAATGAGCTACCCACAGCAGTCTAACTTCTTGTCTGGACCTGCTTACAACAACCGCCAGCAGCCCAACTTTTGACCTGAGCCTGCTTATGCTGACTGTCAACAGTCTAGCTATCAGCCTTGGCCATCTTATGATAACTATGGATGCAGACCCTATGGGGTAAATTTCTTTGATTGCGGTCACTCTGGGCACATTGAAACGTACTTCCCTAATTTTCAGGTCCATTACATACAGCAGGACCAATATGACTAAGGAAAAGATGGAGCATAGAGACGGGACCATCTACCTCCACTATTCTAACCCTAACTGTCACCTGATACTGAAAAATTATAGACAGCTAAAGAACCTCAGTATGAAGACGAGTTCATATATCAGCAGCTGGCTGGAGATTTAAAAGTACTGACTTGGGTGCAAGAAAAGGCCGCGGCTGAAGGAGGACACTAGGAACAACTGAAACCCTACGCCTGCCAGATTTTTGACCCAATTTTGTTGGACAAGCCTTAACCCTCCTCAGATGCACCTTTTCTGAAAGGTGTAAACGTCGCCCTTATGGTGGATGCTATTATAAGATAATACCTAAAGTTGGCGAGGGGATTATATGACCTCAAAAAGAGAGATTTTCTAAATGTTCACATATTATGCAGTTAAAATTCTATTACGCTGAGTGTACTTATTGCGACATTTTTTTAGGCAAAATCAAGTCCACGATATAATAGATATGGGCGCCCTAGTCAACATAGTTTCCACCAAGTTGGTGGCAAATTTGACGTTAAAACCCGATGTAAAACATCAAATGATGTATGTGAACATTGGAGCACAAGCACAGTCTCAAAGGGAGTGTACAGTGCGCTGCTCTTGTGGTTTGAATCAATTATTATTGTAGCTCTGAAAATAGTGCTACTAAACAGTAATTATGACCTGTTATTAGAACCAATCTATGCGACAATTAAGTACTGTTGTCAATATTACAAGGAGACCTTCACATTTTGGGTCACCAGATCCTAATTTTACCTTCAGTGGAGTGCCGAAGGATCCTGTGCATATGGGACATGTCAACCTTGCATATAGTGATGGTTAAAATCAGTTTGTTACATCTACTGAAAAAGAGGACCTGGGCCCTCCCCAGAAGATATATGAATACAAGCGCTGCCCCTCAGAGCTACTGGAAAAATTTCAATCCCCTCAAAACACTATGTAATAGTAAGCACAGAGTTTGAGGTGGGTTACCAACATCACTTTATGGGGAGGTTATTGGGCTAAATCAGCAATTACAGCTTGAGCCCCACGTGGCTCCAGGTACTATACTGCCGGGACATTGAGAGATCAAGGTCTTGCTAGCAAACCTAAAAAAAAGAACCATTGCAGGTCCGCTAGCATCAAATAGTGGATTATCTACATTTGACATCTGCAGAGGAGGTCCTTTGGTTTAATGAATTTGGGTTACTGGATGAATTTGGTCTCCCCGTCAAACTGCAGTCTAGATTAATGGCGATGGCTCCTCGCGAAAATTTAATGGGGTTATTGGAAGAGAAGAAGGATCAGGTGATAGCTTTATTTAAGAAAATATAAGGAAATTTTGCTTTCAACAATCATGATTTGTGATAATCTTGGGGGTAGTCATTGATTGGACACTGGAGATCATTCCCCATTAGGTACCAGATGATCCGCTGATTGAGAGAAGCTGAAGAAGCAGTTACCAAGGAAATAAGGAAGATACTGGAGCAAATGATGCTAGAACTGTCAAAGAGTCCATGGGCTTCACCCGTCCTAATTGTAAAAAAAGATTATGGTACTAACTGGGTAGTAGTAGACTACCAAAAGCTCAACAGTAATGCCAAAAAGGACTTGTATCCCTTTCCTTTGGATTGGCGATGCCCTGGATCACTTGGGAGGAGCACGTTATTTCCTGGCAATGGACTTGATATCAGGATATGGAAAATCGAGTTGCCTATTGGGGAGCAGGAGAAATGCGCCATTATTACGTCAAATGGGCTCTTCAAACTAATATGAATGCCTCAAGAGCTGTGTAACACCACTAGCTACATTTTAACGGGCTATGGACACTATCCTTGGTGACTTGAAGCTGTCATGCATCTTGTGTACCTTGATGATATTAACATCTTATTGAACGTTTTCTGAGCATCTTATACATCCGGAGGAGGCATTCCAATGGCTCAAAATGCCAACATTAAATTCAAGCCTTGGAAATGACACTTCTATATATACCAGCTGGAATATCAAGGGTTTGTGGTAGATGCGAAGAATTAAAACCTCATCTGGCCAAGGTGGAGGCCATCCTGAAAATGACTCCGTCAAACAGCAAGCTCAACATACAGGTATTTTTAGGAATGGTTAGTTACTATCAGTGCTTATCCACGATTTCAGCTGTATTAGGGGACCGCTATCTGAGCTACTGAAAAAGGATGTCATGTTTAAATGGATGAAGCGCTGCCATTGCTCCTTTGACATGCTTTGGACAGCATTAATCAGCGCACAGGTGTACAGTACCTGAATTATGATAAAGAGTTTAATGTTCAGATTAATGCTTCTCTTTCCACTGTTGGGGCAGCTCTATCCTATAAGGACGATGAAGGGGAGGAGCGCCATTTTGTGTACTGCCATCAGAGCCTGAACTGCCACAAACGCAGTTATACCATGACCAAGAGAGAGTGCTTATCTGTTATATATGCTTATAAACAATTTATGGTTTTTTCATAGAGTAAAGTCTAAATTAGAAACAGATCATGTTTTTTTACGCTTAATGTAGAATCTCAGAGAGCCTGAATGGCGTATATCACTATGGGCTCTCAAACTTCAGACTAACAACTTCGAATTCTTCCACCAACCTAGAGCAAAACACCATAATGCAGATTTTGTATCAGGTTTACAACGATTGCCGTTATGGTAGATCTATGTGATATAATGTATGACTAAAGCTTAGTGGAAGGTACAATGATTAACCGCCTCAAGTTTATAAAGGCGTTAAATGAGATGAGAGTTAAACCTTTCAATGGAAAGGTAAGTTGTATAAATGTATTGGAGATCCTATGGTGAACTTCCTGGGATTTTTGTAACAGCTGAGTATTATTGAGAGCGCGCATAAGGCAGTAGGACATAGTGGATTAGATAAGACGATAGAATAGTTGATACATAAGTTTATTAGAAAATCATGCACTTTGACGATCTTGAGACAATTTTTCTGCTGCCACTGATGTCAAGTGGAAAAGCGTTCACCAGAAGACTTCTTATTAATTAGTGAAACCACATTTTGCCTGGCATACGGGTTACTATTGATGTCCTTAATCCCTCCCAACAGGAGAAAAACATTCCAAATACATTCTGGTGAGGATCAGCCACTTGACCAAGTGGGTCAAAGCATGGGCGATATGGGAATTGGGGGTGGTCACAGTGGCCAAGTTCATAATGGAATGTATAATCCAGCGACATAGCTGCACAGTTCATCCTTACTGATAATGGAACTAAGTTCAGCTCTCACATCCTTCTAAAGCTAAATGAGCTGATGGCCATACATGGGGTTCTGATGGCCTCAAATCACCCTGAATCCAATGGTATGGTCAAACGGTTCAGTGGGACACTGGTGAATAAACTCTGAAAATTAGTAATGGATTGACCTTCAGATTAGAGTTCCCTCCTTTCCACCACCATCTTTGCCTAAAACATTAGTTATCACTCTGAAACAAGGAGAGCCCCTTCTAGTTAGTATATGGATGGCACTTAGCTCTACCTGCACTGCTCTATGCCTGCGTAGAAGATACCAGCAGAGTGGATCCACAACGTTAATTGATCACCCTAGTGAACACTTAATCAAGCTGCAAAATGAAGCGTACTCTTTCAGCTTTGCCAAAAAGATAGAGGATCAGGCCACCAATAAGGTGCAGCATAGCTGGCTAGCTCAGTTCAAAGTAGGAGAGATGGTTTTATTTAATGACCATCACAGGTTCCTTGAAGTCATAAGTTGGCCTACTTTTGAATTGGTCGTTCAAAAGAATTGAGAAAACGAGTTTCAATTACTATACTATCGTGGACCCACAATTGGCCAAATCATAATTGAGTGCATGTGAAGTTCCTTTGGGCCTATAAGCAATAGGAGACATGTTTTAGAGTTAAAGGGGGTAATGTTGAGAAAATGATATTACTGGACTTAAGCCCCAGATAGATGTGGAAGATTGGTTAATATTTGTCAAAACCAAGTAATAGAATATTATTTATTGATCACTTTGAAATAAGAATATAAAGTGATGCCAAATTTGAGATTAATAGATCCTTCCTGAGCCTCTCAGCTATGAGGTTAAATCAATTAAAATATGATGGAGAAGAAAAGTACAAGCCAAAGGGTCAGAATCGTTCAAATTCATGATTATATAAGCGTGACAAGAAGGCTAGAGGAGAAAGTAATTTGGTTGGAAAAAGGATTGTTAGCAATAAAAGTCTGCTATATATGTTTTGAATAAATAAAGTGGTGTCACCAAGCTATTTTTTTGTGTTTTTATTACATTTTATAAATTTATCTTAGGGACCAGAGATCTTATATCATCAGTTTTTGCTCGGTGGGCTTAACTCTGTGAAATTCTTACAGCATTCATAACTATATCGAAATTTTTATAAACAGAAGGTAAATTGGGATCACGCCCATATATAGCCTTAAAAGACATACCTAATATCCAATGGTAGCTAACTCAGTATATTATCATAGTGGTGGGTAATTACAAACACAATGACTAGGGTACAGAGAGGCCATCTTCTGAAGGATATCCATAAGAGTGCTAATTGTAATTTTGGCAGTCCCATTAGTAGCAGGATGGTATGGAGAATTAGAATATTATTAACACTAAAAAACTTAGTAAGTTCAGCAAAAAATTAAAATTATTTTTTCATTATTAGATAACTAGACTCTTAGGCTACCACATCTTTTAAAAATGTGTTTGAGAAGAAAAGAAGCAGTAGTTTTGTCAATAGATGTTAAGAAAGAAATGGCTCAATTCATTTAAAAAATGGTCAATAGCCAAAATATTGTAGTGGTGACCATACATAGCTTTAGGTGAGGATCAATTTTCATCAATACTTACATTAGCAAAAATTTAAGATGGACAAATATTTTGATAGGAATTTAGGATTATTGGGGCCTTATCTTTGGCAAATTAAACAGAAGTCAAGAAAATAATGTATGATTTCTGCCATATTTTTCAAAAAGCATCAGCCTTTTAATCAAACCAATTACTTAGTTGCTTGATAACCAGTAAATTGATGGACTTCCATTATAGTATCTGTCTTAGCAGAAGAGCGGATGAAAGACAACAAATCAGTAGGAATTTTTATTGAGCAGGTAGCTATTGATCTGAATGTCCTTAGTCAGATTTAAAAACTGTTAAAAAATCCTTAAACTTGTGATTTCAAGGTTCAGTTCTACCTATTAAATCATAAATTGATCTTTTTAGTATGAATAGGGTTAATATTGCTATCCTTGATAAATATCAGCATTTTGGTGGATAGCTCTGGCACAATGTAAAATTGAAAATCATATTTTAGAAGTTTTAGTGCCCATCAAACCAGGTGAACATCTGATCTTTTTTTGTTACATCCATTTTGAACAGCATAATTGGTTATAATTGTAAAATTCTTGCCATGGAGACAAGGTCAAAATATTTAACAGCTAATAACGTGGCAATACATTATCTTTTGGTTACATTGTAGTTGCGTTCAGCCTTACTAATGGCTATTATATACTATTCATTAGGATAATCTATAAAATTAGCATCATAATGAGCAGGTATTAGTCCAACAGCTTCATTGCTAGCATCTTTAAAGAAGAGTAAAGGTTTATTAAAGTCAGGATAAGCCAAAAGGGTGTACAGTGGATAAAGTATGGAGTAAAGGGTCAAATGATTGTTGTTAAATTCTATAAAAAAGGGACTTCTTTATGTAACAAATGATCCAGAGGCTCTAAAATTTCAGCTAAAAGGGGACCAAGTTGGCAGTAATAACCAACCTTTCCCAAAAGACATAATATATGATAAACTTTTAGAAATAGGAATGTCCTTAATAACTTTGCTTTTAGTTGATAAAAGGAATATTTCGTTGTGTTAGATTTTTTCACCTAAAACAATCTTAGTTTTAAAGAGGAAACACCAAGAAGGTTTTTGGTTTTAACGAGGGCTGAAAAAGTCATTCAAATACTTCTTCAGATTATTCAAGCCTTCTGTAATGGTACAAAGAAATACAGTTATATCATCTAAATAAACTTTAAAGAAAAAAGCTTTAAGTAACCAAATAAGACATCCATACCTCTCTGGAAATGATCAGTGGCGTTACAAAGCCCCTGAGCATCTGGGATGGTTCAAATAGCCCTTTGTTAGAGAAAAGGGCTCATTTTTGGAGATCATTGGGAGCCAATTCTATCTGAAGTACCCTCTAGCAAGGTCCATAGCAGAAAAAGCTGAGATTCCTCTATAATTTAAGAGAATTATCTATATGGGATAGTAAATAAAAATCCATTGAGTAATGCATCGAGGCATCAATAATCTATAATAACTCTATGCTCTCCATCCTTTTCTAAATTTAAATCAAAGGAAAGGCCCAAGGACTGAGAAGGGTAAAATCAGAATCTGGTAGTTGTTTTTATTCATTAGAGACTTGTGCCTCTTCAACTTATATTTCTTGGTAAGGTCAAGCTCAGATAGGGGCATCCTCAGTTTTAACCTTGTGTTGTACCCCCTTCAATAAACCAAAGTCTTCTGATCCACTAGGAAATATCGGCATATTTTTCAATAAGGCTTTAGCTGTTTTTAACTGTTCATGACTAAGAGAATCTCCATAATCAACTCCAATTTTCACAATAAGATAATCATATTTTATTCCTAAATTGATGACTCATATGACTGGTAACAGAAAGTAACTCTTCTATAAAAAAGAGCGCACATAAGGAATAAGATACTTCTGGTTTAAATTCATGGTTTTATTAGTGAGAATAGCTTTCAACACCAATATAGGTTCATCATAAGCAGGATCAAGAATCCTAGGACTCAACAGCTCCTCTAAATGAGAAGAAAGTATATTACCTGATATTCCTACCATGTGATCCTTTGTCACTAATGTTTCGACTCCAGTACTAACTATCACTTAAACTTATGCGGTATAGTTATGGGCATGTTAAAATATAAAGGCATCCCTTCTTCTGAACATGAAGAAGGGGAATTTAAGTCCTGAGGGAACACACCCTGCGTCTCAACAGTGAGTAGCATCACTTTAGAACCAAGAAGGAGGTAAACAACCTTCTCACCTGTGCCAACCAGAGCGATCTAGCCCATGCTCTTTGTCATGGCTTGAGAATGACATAACAATGGGGACAAACACTAAGGATAAAGCTGCGTGTCAGGAGGCCAAGAAGGTGAAGTTGGCAGGACAGCCTGACCTCAAACATACCTTGGACCAACTCTGGGCTAAGGCGAGGTATGTTCAGGTTAGTACTGGGGATGTGAGAGATGTTTGGCCCTGCATTAAAGCAGGTACATTAAAATGAACCAACTATATATTAAATAATGACGTTTTGCTTTAATTACTCGGCAAACAGGTTCTTGAAACCGATTTGGCGTTTTGAATTTACAGCTCAGGTCAGCTTTACTTACAATTGATAACCTAAGTTCAATCAATTACCAGCTATAGTATATTGCCCAATAGAAACATGCACTTATTGGTGCACCTCTGCTTAAAACCACTTCCATCTATTATTTTTTACCCTAATTTTCCTTAAATTTGTCTACTCAAGACCAATCTCTCTCATTTGTCAACTTCCCATAACAAAAGCACTTCTTTGGTATGCATTTAATATATGTTATCTTAGATAAACCTGTAAGCAGACCTCTTTTAGGAGGTCTTGTGTAACGTTAGATCTTTAATTTTATCAACCATAACTCTCTCTGCTCATGCACCGTTGGGCCGCCCAGGTTCCCTCCAACCTAGGCCACTATGCACTCACTCTCAGAGCACCGCTTGGGTATGGATCTCACTTTGGGGTTCACTACATCCTTGTTGTTAGTCTAGGTTTTGTCCTTATATTTATTGTTAACCACCATCGCCCTAAGTTACTACAGCTTAAGCACCCTCTGCGGGGCAATACTAACTTCACTACTAACGACTAGTTCCCTGAAATTGGGTTTGTGCACCGCCCCTCTGGGAACAGGAGAGTTATAGAAACTCTCCTTACATTAGTCAACCAACCACTTTCTCTTGTATGCACAAACTTTTTCCAGGTGGGACTTTCATGAAGTGCAAACAGGGTGCACCAGCTGTTGGTCATGGCCATGGTGGGACTCACCCCTGTTTAATCTTTTTCCCAAAGGTCAGACATCTCATCATTATTCATGCTACCTCCAACCAAAAAGTACCCACCCTTCTTGCTCATATTCATTGGATATGGATGCTTCATGATCTGAGAGTCATGATTCCCTAATCTTTCCACCAAAATTTACAAAATTGATACAATAAAATTTGTTTTTTTCCTTTGCACGCATTTGGATGGTGTAGTCAGGATCATTGAGAAAGGGCCTGCTGGTGATGGCCCCAAATAACGGTGCACAACCCACAGCCAAAATGTGTATGATGCCATTTTTGGACCAAAACGCGTTATTTAAGGATGTATCCATATATACAACTGAGCCATATATTTTTTCTTATGACTCAGATATGGACCCATTTCAGTATATCAAATCAGTCCAGATAACCTACGCTAGACCACAACCATGATCAGCAGAACACAGGAGGTGGAAAAGGAGTTGCTTATTAAATACAAAAATGTATTTCAAATTGCTGAAGATATGGTTAGATATGTGACCTCAGTAGTAAGAGTGGCCAACTATCCCTCTCCATTCTTTGAAGTAGATTTGTACCCAGGTGGTATGTTTACACCTGAAGAAGATTTTTGTGATGAAGCGTTGGCGTTGTCTGCTATAAATAAAGATCATTTGGGTTAATTTTTGTTAACTGCCACCCTTTCATTCCCTTCAGGTAAGATTAGCACTACTAACTTGGTGGATACTGTAGCCTCTGGGAATTTTATCGACCAGGACCTAGCTGACTACCTTGAGCTTAGTTACTTGTCAGGTGGTATGACTAGGGGAGGGGCTTCTCAAGGTATTCCCACCCTGAAGATACTAGGGTTAGTGGATTATCAAGTGGGCAAGTATCTTTTGACGGACTTTTTCCAAGCAATCAAAACCCTTTTGTTCCCCATTATTTTGGGAGTGGAATGGTGGCAAAAGTTTGACGTCAAGACCAAATTGAGAGTCAATACTCTATCCTTAACATTAAAGAATGGTCGTACATTAGTTGTTCCATTGTCTGAGGCTAATTTTCAGGCCGATTTGCCCCACAGGCACAATATCCATACTCTCAGTCTCGCTCCATTGTTGAAGCCCTCACTGGAGTATTTTTATTATACAGGAGGAAGCGACATTAAATGTTTGGGTTAAGGAGCATTTAACCAAAGGCGCGATTTTTCAGCGTACCTCCTCAGTATGCTCCCCACTTCTCTTTGTGGAGAAATACAATGATACTTTACGCCTTTGAATAGATTATGGGAACCTAAACAATGTTACTGTACCAGATTTACATCCCATCCCCTTGAATCTACAAATTGCACGTTATGTGGAGAAGGCAAAAGTCTAAAAAAATGCCTAAATATTTTCAATCGGGTCTGGATTAAGAAGGACCAGGAGTGGGTAACTGTATTGGTACCAGAAAAGGAATTTTCCAATCTCAGGTTATGACCTTTGGTCTAAAAATGCCCCTGCTATCTTTCAACGCCGCTTTGATGCTACGTTGGGGAACTTGTTAGGGGTATGCGCGGTTGCCTAAATGGATGATTTCTGGTATTTTACCCTAATCATGAGTCACATGCAGTACACCTTCAGCAAGTGGTAAAGAGGTCAAAGGCAGCACGCCTTATGCTAAAGATCAGCAAATGTGAATTCTTTAAGCCCCAGGTCACTTTTCTGGGCAACGTCGTGTTTGACCAAGGACATATGATAACTCCAGACAAGGAGAGGGCGATTAGTGAGTGGCCCACCCCACATCAATAAAGGAATTGAGAAGTTTTTTTTGGGGACGTGTAAGTTCCTCAAGAAGTTCACACCCAATATTTCTGAGTTAGCACCCTTATATAGGGCTAGTGGTGCAAAAGTGCTTCAGTGGTCCCTCGTTTTGGAGGATGATTTCCAAGCAGTAAAGTGAACCCTGTTGTCCACGTCTGTCCTTCACCATGTCGACCCTTCAAAAGAGTTTATTGTGTCTACTGATGCCTCCAACTTCGCCATAGCGGCTGCCTTGTTACAAGTAGGCAAATATGGTATAGAGCATCCGATGGGATATTTTTATAGGAAAATGTCTTTGCATGAGTTGAATTACACCATTTACGACAAAGAGTTACTAGCAGTAGTGGAGATGCTGACTTATTGGCGTCACCACTTGCATGGCTCCTCCCAACCTTTCCATGTACATACAGATCACCATGCCTTGCTGTACTACCGCGCTCCTCATGTCCTAACCCCATGGCAGACCCATTGGCATGAGATCCTTGCCTAATTTTCATTTTCTTATGAGTTCACTAAGGGCAAGGAGAATGGTTTGGTGGATGCTTTAAGCTGCAATCCTGAATTATCTTCTGATCTAAAGGAGGTAGAGGTTTATAACACACAGTTGATGATTCCACCAAATAAAATAGTGTCTCAACTTCCCCTCTCCCCTGGCCAATGGGCCAGCGCTTGCACCTCTGGAAAATGCGAAGGAATACAGTATGTTCATAAAGGTAGTTCTTTCTCAGCCATTATCAGACAAATATACTATGGTTCTCACTAAAAGCGCTCTGAATCATAAGAATATTATCAAGGAATATCATGTAACGGATGAGATGGTGTGGTTTCAGGGGCGCCTATGGGTTTCTGCTGAACCACTTCGCATGATAATCATCTGGGACCATCATGACGGAATCACCGTTGGTCATCCTAGAAAAGAAAAGACCTTGGAGTTAATACAACGCACCTACAATTGGAAGGGCTTTCCTGCTCAGGTGGGATGGTATTGTAAAGAGTGCCTGATCTGCAATCAAATGAAACCCAATTAACAACCGTTAGTGGGTTTTGTTGGTACCAGTACAAAAGGTGGAAGGGCCCTATACCTCCCTATTGTAGATTTCATTGTGGAATTACTCGTTTCTGATGGTTATGATGCCATCATTATGGTGGTGGTGGAACGCTTTACAAAGTTCGCCTACTTTATTCCTTGCAGAATGACAATAACCATGGCTGAGATGTCTAGGCTTTTCGTCACCCATGTGTTTGCACTCCTTGGGGTTCCCTAAGAGATTATTAGTGACTGGGGACCCCAATTGACCTCTGTATTTTAGGAAGAGTTGTGTAAGACTCTTCAGATTCGCCCCTGCTGTTCAAATGCCTATCATCCCCAATCAGATGGGAAGACTGAATGAGTGAACCAATGCTTGGAACAGTTACTGCGGTGTTGCACCGCCGCGGATCATTCAAACTGGGCTTCTCACCTTTCTATGGCCTAATTTAATTACAACAACACGCTGCATTCATCAAACGGTTGTTCCCCCTTTTTTACCAACAATGGTTTTAACCCCGCCTTTAACATGGAGCCCAGCTGTGGATCCAAATTTGAAGCAGTGGTGGACTTTGCTAAGACTATCAAGAAGGTCCACCAGGGTATTTATAAAAGTTTGGAAAGGTAATGCAAGTATATAAGGAGAACGCTGATGGTAAGCAACGAGTGGGTACAGTGTACAAGGAAGGGGATCTTGTGATTCTTAAAGCTCATAACATCCCTATCAAGCATTATGCAAAAAGCTGGGACTAAACAGGATTGGTCCTTACCGCGTTGTTAGAAAGGTGGGCCATGCCTCATACCAGTTGGATCTTCCCTCTTTGTTTCAGATCTTCTCTGTCATTCATGAAAGAAAATTGACGTTGTTTGAGGGCCCCCCACCTGAGACTCCTGAGGCTTATCTCATGGATGGGGCGCCATAGTGGGAAGTGGAGGAGATAGTAGCCTCCCGCAGGTTAAAAGAAGACTTGAGTACCTGGTATACTAGAATTGGTTTTTACGCTGCAGAGAACAGTTGGGTGCCAGTACGTGACTGTGTGCATGCCCAAGACCTGATCAAAGCATTCCATAATCGTTTTCATGAGGCTGCAGGATCAAAGTCCAAGCCAGCTGTCGCTGCTATGAAGTTGTCTCCCGCACATAGAAACTTCTCCTTAGTGAACACCCCTGGAGGGGGGTGGAGCCCAAGAAGGAGGAGAGGGTAATGTCATGGTTGAATGACTTGATAGTAGGCACCAACACCAAGGATAAGGCTGGGTGGCAGGAAGCCCAGTAGATGAAACTTCAGGCTCTCCCTGAGCTCAAGCACACCTTAGACCAAAGCTGGGTACAAGTAAATATGCTCAGGTTGTACTAGTGAGGTGCAAAACGTCCAGCCCCTTGTATTGGCAGGGGTTAAAAAGGACAAGCTATAAAATTAATGAAGATGGTTTGATTTGACTGATTAGGGAATGGGAGTTCAAAACTATTCTATTTATGAAATTATGCATTCAGGTAGAGTACAACTATAATAAATTACTCAAGTGAAGCTAGTTTTGGTGTATGCTACCAATTTGGAAGGAAGCATTTGCCTATTGGAGCATCAAGGCTTGTGCCCACTTCCGCAGACCCAGAATTACCCCTGATGATGTTTAAATATGGTTTTTGTGACCAACATTCCTTGTTGGTCGACTTTTCACAATAGACTTTACCATTTTATTTATGGTTCCTTGGGCAAACCTGGGTGCAGACCTCCTCAAGGAGGTCTCCAACTACGTTGGCCACTACATACTATCACAAATAACAAAAGTTTTGGGTACTTTTTTGGCCGCTCAGGTCCCTTCCAGATCGAGGCACCCAAGCCTCCTAGCACCGATTTACACTATATTATGGACTCCCCTCTGGGGTCCACACAAGTTTTGTTGTTTCTCGCTTACCTGATATTGTATACCGCGCTCTACACCCTTGCGTTGGGTCCATTATGTACTGGCACCATTCATGGTGCCTTGTTTCCCATTCTTTTGACGGCTAGTTCCCTAGCAGTGCGGGTTTGCAACCCACACCACCTTCCTTGGAACGAGAGAGTTACAGACAAACTCTAGACATTGGCTCCATATAATCCTTCCACTAATGAGACCGTGGAAAGAGCAAATGAAACCTTGGTTTCCATTCTTCGGAAAATGGCCTCCTCTGATCATATTCATTAGTATCAATATCTACCCAGTGCTCTTATGGCTTACCAAATTAGTTATCACCGGGCTTTAAAGATGTCCCCTTTCCATGTCTTGTATGGGTGTAACCCAGGAATACCCGCTCTCTTAGTTAAAAATGTATTCTCTCTAGAGTTGAGGAGCACAAAAAAGTTATGAGAAGATTGGCTCAACGCATCATCCAACTCCAATCTGAAGCTATGACTAATTTATCAAAGACGGTGACTAAAGAAGGGCAGGCTGCTAATGAGCTCCAAACCCCTTACCTACCTTCCAAGTATCTGACATGGTATTATACTACCATTACCATATTAACCCTAGAAATGGTAGCTTAGGAAATCTGGGAGGGTCCCTTCACCATCACCTACAATTGAGGCAATGAGTACTCTATAAATTCTTTAGTTACAGGAGTCACCATCAACCGAGTACATGGCCATTTTCTCCAACCTTATTCTTCCTCCAACGTTCTTGAGGGGGGTGATGCTGGACATTTGCCCTCTCAGCTGCAGAGTAAGAATTTCTTGGGTCAAAATCCGCCTAGATGGGTAAATATTGGCCATTTGCAAGTTTGCAATGAGCCAAAAGAAATTTATTTAATGTTACTAATGATATCAAGGAAATCGGCCAAAAGACACTGGCTGATTCTTGGTGGAGCCCCGTTAATTGAGGTAAAACCATTTTGAAACCTGCACGGGCGCTAAACATAAAATCAAATGGTCAGATTACTCCACCCACATGATGGACTTTGGGTAAACCAGCGGAAGGTACTCCCCAAAACCATCACCAAGTCCTTCACAGCACCTATGCGGGACCCCCTTTTATAGGCATGGTGGAGGTCCCTTAAGGTGAAAGTGTTTACTCTAGTGTTGATTGGTTGAAGTAAATCAAACCCTTACCGCATGGGTACATTATGCCCCAAAACCCCAACTATTATTTTCCTAAAAAGTAACTCACATTTCCCATGATCTGATAGGATAGTTTATCATATTTCCTAATTTGGAATGCATTGAAGCTATTCCAAAACTATCCTCAAATTCCCCTCAACCCTCAAAATCAGTTTAAATATGGATCATGCGGATATCAAGTGGATCGCTTTTTTCTCTCTTACCCTGCGCTGCTAATAAAAACCATAAAAATCCAAAGTTTCTATTAGTACATATTTATTAAATTTTATTGAACATTTGTGGGATTCAGCGGTGTAAGCACCTGCGAGCACCCAAAGCTGGATTCCTACAAGAATCAATAAACAAAATTCGTTCTTTTACAGTAAGCAGTATCATGTTCTTTATTATTGATGCGTACTAAATCATCCTCTTCTGGTATGCAGCATTAGACTCATTGAGTGTCGCTATAGATCTTTAGGGTGGTATAGAGATGTCAGTATGAAGTGCCTCAACCTTCATGCTGACTGCCCTTTTACCGCCTTCTTGGTAAGTTTCTTACAACAGGTATTGGCGCTATGATAAATCCATTGCATTAGAAGCATCTAGGTTTGGGGTTCTTCTGGTTCTTGGCAGCATGGACTCAAGGACGGCCATGAAAGGTGGACGCAGAGGACTTGGAATTCAGAATAGACATAGAAATTCATTATAAGCTTACTTTATTCCCAGATAAAAGTGAGTTATTTTTCTGGCCAATAATTTGCATCAAGACTTTAGAATAGGATCCCAATGTGGAGAGAGCTTCTGTTATGGCTTCGTTTAATGTAATAAAATATTAGTTACCAAAGGTTTTTCTTGTCCATAGAAATTGATGGCAAAATCCACAGGACTACCTTCATTGGTCAAACAAATGGCCATGAACGCCTGTTTGAACGTCCAAGGTCTTGTTACTAATGAACTCCTGTATAATGGCCATACATACTTGTTCTCATTTATGACACTCCTTAAAATAGGGAATCATAATCTCCTAGGCGGTACTTTTTAGGCAGTATTGATTGTACTTCAATTGATGGTCATTGGTTTACTCCATAAAGCTCTTTTAAAGCGTACAATAAGGAGGTAATATTTTCCTGTCCCAGAGTAAGTTTATCCCTAAAACAAGGCTTGAAGTTAGTCACATTAGTAGTGAAAACGTGTTGACTGCAGGAACTGGTGCAGGTTTGTAACTTTTGGTTTCTACATAGTCATGAGGGCTTGTTGATCTAATTATCATCTTTATCCTACAAGACTCCCTCTGAACTTCATCTCAATTTTGGTTCAGAGAAGTAAATGATGCTTTAAGTGCAACTTTCTCCTTCAGAGAGTAGATATTGGTATATTGGAGGTTCAGCTGAGTCTCTTGTTATTCAAGTGATATTCAAACCTGAAACAGGTTTAATTAAGCTGCGTTATGCGTCACTTTGTGAGCTTGGCAAATGCGCTGAAATTATTTTTTTATTCTGACAACTTTTTACTCGCAACTTTAGGATCAAGGTGACTCTGTCTACTTTGAGCTTGCATCCTTAAGACACATATAAAATAAAACCATATGGCAGTAGGCACATTCAGATCTCCTTGTTTACATAAGTAGTTAGTATCTCAAGAAGTAGGTATTGCGGGACCAGAAGGTCCTTGAGGTCCATGGGGCCTTCAAGACCTTCACTCTCAGAGGCGATATTACAGGAAACTAACTCCTGTTAGTATTTCTGGAATGTCCACACAATTTTCTTTATATGGTTGAGGAATTGGTTCCAGATGGACTTGAGGAGCTGCACATTTTGATAAAGTTGGTCCTAAAGGTATCTCAAAATTCCAAAATCCAACATAGTGAGTTGGTTATAAAGATTTATTAATCAGCTGATGGTTATTAATACTAGCCTCTTGATTGTTGTAAATGAAGAGGAGGCATCATTTATAGAAATTGATAATATTTGGATGTAGTTTTTGAGTGAGCCCTAGTTGTCTCGCTACTTCATGGTGATGTAACCCAACTGTTTATAGGTGTGGTCTATAGTTAGATAGTATAAAGCTTCAGAAATAGCGTTCAGTATGAAAATCCAATTCTCCCAAGGGTAGTAAGGCAAATGTATATAATCTCGCATTGTGAAAGGAACTAAAGAAGATTTGGATTGACTAGTGAGGCTCTTATGGAGTAGATGCCATTAATAGTTGGTGGATAATTTCATTAAGGTTCTCATATTGGAGTTAGTACTGTTCATGGTCAATGGATGACAAAGTTAAATTGGATAGCAGCCTGAAGTTCTAGGATTAAAGGATTTAGACAAGGTACTTCGTACTAAGAGGGGTTAATCCATTAAGTTATGCTTATGAATGATTTTCAGTAAGGTTTTCTTATATTCTATTACTCTCTGCTTTTTGTGATAGACGTTTTCACTTGGATAGCACAGAGCCCCATAAAGTAAGTAACACTTATCTCAGAATTACAGTTCTCTTGACTGTAGCTGGGGTATAAAAATTGGCCTGAAGCTTTAAAACTATTGGAGAGTTCAATGAAGAAAAAAAGTTGAGGTATAAATAAATTACATTCTATTGAAATTTTGGTAGAAATTATGATAAGCAGATACTACTTAGGCTACGAAGTTATTAGTTCCATGGCTCTTGAGAAGATAGATAAAAGTGCAACAAAGTTATTAGTTCCATTGCTAAAATTGATTCCTATTGGGAATACAGAATCCTGTATGAAAAGACCAAAATTGAGCTATGCGAGACAAAAATAGAGCTACCTTGTTCATTATAAATGAGGGATATTTATAGGGGTAGATTTAGTAGTTCTTCATGAGGATTTTAGCTGAACTTGAGGTAAGATCTTTCCTATTAGATGACCAAATATTGCTGATTATTAATGTCATACTTGTGATGGTCAGATCTGATAAGATTCTTATTGATGAGACTGACCTTCTTGTATGATGCTTTGCCCCATCAGATAGCTTAGCATTACCCTTCAGAGGAGGTTGATAACTCTGAAGAGTTGATCATTGTTCTATCTGAGAATTGGATATTTCTGAAGGGAATTTTATAATCTCATTAGACTGATATATCGAATCTCAATCTTAATTAATTTCAGTCAACATAGTTGAATCCCCAACAATGTCCCCCCTCAAGATTTTGCCAAGGGGGCACATACTTACAAAGAAATTTACTATGCACTTTATTTATAAAAGTACCAGTATCAATAGCTGCAATGGAATATTCAATACCTGATGATAAATATAAGGACCAGCCCATAAGGAGTCAATTTTGTGAATCCTTCCTCCCAGACTATGATGATAGAAGAGTACAAGATCCTCGACTTGATATTCAGGTAGCGCTGGTCTATTAGCGTTGGTTCTTGTTCCCTTTTTTTAAGGTGGTAGCAGTAAGGGAACTCGAAGCTAAAGCTTGTACTCAAATGATTTCATCAGCTAGTCTCCTCATAGCTAAATCAGTAGTTTGCAGGGTAGCCTACTCAAGTATAGATTTTACACTTGAGGGTAGAATAAGATCTTGACCATACAGAGCCTTAAAAAGAGACATTCCAATTATACGATGGTAGCTAACCATATAAGCTAACATTGTACTAGCCAAATAGTGATTCCATCTACTAGGATCATTGGAGGCCATTGTGGGAATCCAGCCAATTTGTGATCGCTGGTGTGTGACGCCTGCTGGATTCCACAAAGATTTTTTTATAAAAATTATATAAATAAATGAAAGCGCTAATAAAATGGGTTTTCAATGATTTTTATTAGATGCGCGATAAAGGGGAAAAATGATCCTTGACCTCTGACTATCTAGTATTTAAAGTACTTTCAAAGGTTGAGGGGGAATTTGGGAATATGTTGGAATAGCCTGCATGAGTTTAAATTAGGAAATATGCAGGAACAACATATAATATTTGGGAACTTGCATCAGGGCAGCAGAACAAATGAAGTGGAATTCTGATTGGCCTAAACATACCCATTAAGTAACTTTCTTATAAACTTGAGCCAATTACTGCCCAAGAAATTTCTTGCACTTTGGGGGACCCCCACCAAGCCTATAAAAGGGGGTCCCCATGCAGGTGCATTGAAGGTCTTCATTGGGGTCAGGGGAGTGCCTTCTGATGATTCCCCCGAGGTCTGTGGTGTGGTTAAAGACATCTGACCCACTGATTTTACTAATGCCTGTATGGGTTTCAAACTGATGATTCCCCAATTAATGGGGTTCCACTGAGAATTAGCCAGGGACTTTTGGCCGATTTTCTTAAATTTTACATTATTATTTTTAATAAACGTGCTCTTTATGACATCAAAATATTGTAAATGGCTGACATTTCCCTTTTTTGGCAGAACTTGACCTACAGCATTCTTATCTTTAGTCTGAAAAGGTAAATGTATGACAGCCATCTTTTAAAGAATGGATACAAGAGTACCATTTGCTAGTTTGACCACTCCATTAGTAGAAGGATTATAACGGGATGTAAAGGACTGATAGGTACCCATTAATTTAGTAAGCTCAGATATCACCTGAGAAATGAAGATGGTTTCATTATCTGATAGCAGAACTTTTGGGCTACCATGCCTGGTAAAAACATGCTTAAAAAGAAAGGATGCAGTAGCCTTAGAGGTGACTGTGGAAACTGAGATAGCTTCAATCCAGTTGGTAAAATGTTCATTAGCTAATATAATATAATGATGTCCATAAGTGGCATTAGGGAGAGGGCCCACCACATCGATACTCATAGTAGAAAAAGGTTCTGAATGTCCCACAATTTCGTGTTAGTACATCAGATTTCCACTACGTTGTTGTTGGCAAGTGAGATAAGTCTTCAAAACATCGTGTACAGATTCCAGCATGTTATCCCAGTAACAATGATTTTCACTCACTGTAAGGTCTTAGCGACATCTCCATGCCCTACTCTATAATGAGCCTCCATAATAGTATCAGTCCTCGCAGAGGGCTGAATAAAGGGCAACCATTTAGATCCCAACTTCTTGTAAAATGAACCTTCTTTAACCTGAGTATCTTCAGTTAAGTATTTTAGCTTCGCTATAACATCCTTAGATTCACAATAACAGAGCTAAGGTCTACCAATCAGGTCATAGATGCAATCCTCATCAGCAGAGAATAACGTTAGTATAGGCAATTGAGAAAGTACATCAGCGTTTTGGTGTATAGCTCCAGCGAGATTTTGAATTGTAAAGCCATGATTATGGATCTTTAACGCCCATCTAGCTAAGCGCCCATCAGGATCCTTAATTTGTTGCAACCACTTCAAGGAAGCGTGATTTGTGATGATAGTGAAATGTTTGCCATAGAGGTAAGGGCGGAAATGGTTGATGGCAGATAAGAATGAGAGGCATTCTCTCTTGGTAATGATATAAATTGCATTCTGCCTTAGAAAGGGTTTTACTATAGTACACGATGGGGTGATCAACCAGGTTGGTATCATGTTGAGACTGAATGGCTTCAATAACGATTTCACTGGCATTGATAAATAAGATAAAAAGTTTGGAAAGATCAGGTTGGGCTAAAATTGGTTCACTAACTAAAGCTTGGTGCAAAAGATCAAAATCTTGCTTCTGCAATTCTTCTCATATGAAAGGGGACTTCATTTTGCAATAGGTAAACTAAAGGCTCCGCAATCTCAGCAAATTGGGGGATGAATTGGCAGTAATAACCAACCATCCCTAAAAACACTTTGATATTGCGCAATTTTTAAGAAATAGGCATGTCCAAAATACTTGTATCTTATTAGATAAGGGTAAAATCCCATCGCAATTAACTTTAAGAATCAAGAATTACATCTCGGTCTTAAAAGCACACTTGAATGGTTTTAGCTTAAGCGAAGTGTGACGCATCTGACCAAATACTTCCTTTAAATGAGCCAAATGCTCAAAAAATGTGCGAGAAAACACAGTAACATCGTCTAAGTATACCAAAACAAGAAAGTTTCATATCCCCAAACAAGCCATTCAAGGCTCGTTGAAAAGTAGCATGGGCATTACAAAGCTCCTGAGGCATACAAGTGGGCTCAAATAACCCCTCACTAGAGATTAAGGCGCATTTTTGATGGTCTTCCCGAGCCAGGTCAATTTGCCAATAGCCACTCGCAAGGTCCATAGCTGAGAAGAATTGTGGCCCAGACAATAGTCTCAATGAGTCATCAATGAGCAGTAAAGGATAAGAATCCTTTTGGGTAACAGAATTGAGCTGATGACAGTCCATAACCACTTGATGACCTCCATCCTTTTTCTGGATGAGTAGTAGAGGAGAAGCCCATGGACTCTTAGAAGGCATTAGTAGCCCGCATTGAGGAGTTAGTTCAATACCACTGAGATCTGAGCCTCCTCTACTTTAGATTTGCAATAGGGACAATCTCGAATAGGAGGAGTATCCCCAGTCTTCACCTGATGCTGCACATTTTTCATTAGCCCAAAATCTCCAGGACCTTTGGTATATATATCGCATACTCTTCAATCAGAGCCTCAGATTCATGCTGTTGTTCTAGAGTGTGAATCCCCAAATTTGACATCAATTCTAACAATGTTAGGGGGGTCTTCAAACCCAAAATCACATAAATCCCCATATCCTGAGATGGATAAAACTTCACTAACAAGATTAGGCCCCACATAAGCATTGGGGTTATTCGATTCAATCGCATTGGTTGAGAATTGAGATTAGCTAGTAAGACTAAACCAGTCCCCTCTTCAGCGGGATCAAGGATACCAGGGTAGGTTATAGCCTCCACATGAGATGGATTTTTGTTACCAAAGATCTCTAACACATGATCATTGAGTAAAAATACTTGTACTCCTGTATCAATTATGACTTGAGCTTTTGGCAGAATGGTAATCAGATTGTTAGAATATAAAGGCATTCCCTCAGAGGCACAAGCTGATGGAGGCGGAAGTATAGTCCTTGGTCCCAAGATTTGGTACTCAAGATGAGAGATAAAAGTAGGGTATTCCAATAAGCAAATGCGTCGTTTGAGTTTGACTTTGCTATTGGGAACATCTTGTAAATTTAAAGGTACTTGGTACCCAATTAAAGAAAGTTAATTGTCCTTAAGACTGATTATCACATTAAAATCAATCTGAAGTTTGGTTCCCAAGAGCAGGTCTTAGCGGTTGTTGTCCAACACTCCTGCAGGGGCCAAAACAACTAAATTCTAAAAAGTGCATTGGAAGCGAAGAATAAGCTCCTATAGATTTAATGTATGACGGACCAGCAGTTCCATAGCCTTGAAAGTGGTTTAAGTCTGGCGCCAATTTGATTTTTTCATAAATCTGGATGAGATCACATTGATGGGAGATCCCATATCAATGATAGCCAAAAGTTTCACCTTATGCTGATGACTTCCACCCGGGTCACATCAGTGCCAAAGTTTGGGGTTAAAAACACCAAGGGATTAATCATTTGATTAGAATTAGAAGAAGAAGAAACAGAAGCGTAATCAGAAAGGTGGTTAGCCGAGTGGGTAAAACTGGTTCCACCCTAGTGAAGGTTTTGAGTTCAAAACCTGTACTGGCTAGAAAACATTATCAGTGTGGTATATTTGTCCCAAGTTTGACCCACCTCGAATAATTTTAAGAAACAGAAGTGTAAGAAGAAATAGTATCGTTGTTGGCTAATTCATCTGTGATATCAAGTTCACCAGGAGTGGATATCAAGTAACAGTCTTTAGAAGTGTTAAAAGGTTTGATTGAGGCACAGGAGGTAGGTCAGCACAGGGAACCTCATGCCCTATGCTGACTCCTTTTTGACTCTTCCATTTGTGTTTTCCAACATTGAGATTCCACATGACCCACGAGACCACTATAAGTGCACGGCTCTTTCTTAAGTTTAGATTTGGGTTTAGGCAGCATCACATGCATATAAAAATGAGGGTTATTAGTGGAGGTCAGGTGTACCACATCATTAGGAATCTCTATGAGCACTTCTTTGATGTCGAGAATAGATATGGAATTTCTTATAAGTTATTTTAAATGTAGCAGCAACTGCATTCAAAAAGCAAATGCACTCATTACAGAAAATATGGCATCATCTACAGTAATCTGATTGCAAGTAGCAAGACTCTGGGCCTCATGATAGAATCTCTTAGCAAAAATCTTGGATTGAATCTCCTCACTTGATTTGGATACTCATAAAGGCTTGCTTTTGGTTAGATGAGATATGATCACTCCCGAATCCCTTAATAAGGGCGGTCTTCACTTGAGCCCACATTTTGCAAACCTTAAGGTGAGGAACCATGATTTCTTGAGCGAATCAACTAAGGCAATAGGTAATATGTCATACTTTCTGCTGGTCCGTTGCTCCGCCCATTGCACGCTCATAGACAAAGAGAAAAGAATGGAAGCTACCTTCACCAGGCTCAAACTTATCCTTAAAGATAGGTTTGAAGGTAGGGGGTTCATTGATCAAAACATGTACACCTGATACCATGACTGGATCATCTTTGGAGGGTTCAGATTCTGGGATAAGAGCTTGGTTGGGAATTTAGTCAACTTTTTGACTTAAATGATTGAGGTCCTCTTGTAAATTCTGAACCCATTGGGAAAGATGATCATTTTCAGGCGGTTGATTCAAGTTTATAAATCACAGTGATCATCTCTTCTTGCTTGTTCTCAAGTACTTCGCATTTAGCAGGTAACCATTCAATGGAAGCATTTAACATTGCAAACTGGATTTCTTACATAGTTTGGTTAGCATCGCATAGATGATGAGCATTATCCACGCCATCCTTTTTTTAGTACTAGATGGTCCCAACCCAAGGGGGGATTCATCGATGTTATTATCCACGCCATCCTTTAAGTTGATTAAGGAGTAATATGGGTTGGTTGAAAGGCCTTTTAAGGATGAGGAACACCCTTGAGCTATGGCTCAGATTTGGTCTTCTAACGCCTGTACTCTTGATACTAGTAGACTCAAAGGTTCTGAATCGTGCATTGGAAGCGAGGAGCCAGGGGGACCAGGAGGTCCAGGGGGTCCTTGCGACCCATCCTGACCTGCAGGCCCCAATGGGCCTTGTTGTCCCACAGGGCCTTGAGGACCTTATTCACCAGGAGGTCCCTGGGGTTAACAAAGGAGAACTAGGTGGTCCCAGAGGTCCAGGAGGACCAACAGGGACGGGTCCACCTTCTCTGATAGTATCCACAATTAAAACAAGTTTTTGAAGTAACCCATCAAGCTCAATAAAGCGCTCCTCATGTTGAGCCTGCAACTTTCCCTGTTGTCTTGTAATCTCATCCTCAAGGGTATTGATTTGGTAGTGAATAGGATTATAAATATCACTAACCTGTTGAGATACTTCTCGGTCAATGTACCCCACAACTCCATTATCAATTCTCACCAACTGGTTATGTAGACTATCAATTTCTCTTCTATTATCATGTATGGCTTCCCGATTATCCTGACCAAAGTTAGAAGCAATCTCATAAAACAAGGATAACTGAAAATGAAATTGTTGCGCCAGTGTCAACTGGCGTTGGATTTTGAGATGATGCAACCCCAAAATCTGGAGCACATAATGAATATTGGGATGTACATAATGCCGGAGGTACTGCTAAGTTCTAGCCAAACCAAATTCAATATGTTGTAACACTACTCTGTTGTATATGTTCATCAAATTATCAGCAACTTTAGACGCTCAATCTTGGTTAGGACTGGAACTAGGCTGGATAGCCCCCCTTATCAAGCCTTTGACCATTTCTTCTACATATGCAGCTTGATTTGATAATTTATTTGGTCAGGGCCCTCAATGGGCAAATCCATAGAAGCTCAAAATTGCAAATTATTGATATTAGCGGAAGGCATCTCCTGCCTGTTAGAGTGTACCCATTGGATAATACTCATGGATTCCTTGGAAGAGGGGCTCTCTTCACTAGACATATTCATCATCGTGAAAATATGTTTTCACCAGGTAGCCTCAGAAGCAGACCAGGCAGGGAGCACCATTATTGGAATTTCGTTAGAAATTATGATAAGCAGGTGCTATGAAGGCTACAAAATTATTAGTTCCATGGCTCTAGCGAAAATAGATGAAAGTGATTCAAAGTTATTAGTTCCGTTGTTATAATTGATTCCAATTGGAAATACAGATTCCTGTATGAAAAGACCGAAATTGAGCTATGCGAGACAAAAATAGAGGTACTTTATTTATTAGAAATGAGGGATATTATATGGGTAGATTTAGTAGTTCTTCGCGAGGATTTTTAGGCTGCACATGAAGTAAGATCTTTCCTATTAGATGACCAATATTACTGATTATTAATGTCATACTTGTGATGGTCAGATCTGATAAGATTTTTATTAGATAAGACTGGCCTTCTTGTATGATGTTTTGCCCCATTGGATAGCTTAGCATCATCCTAAAGAGGAGGTTGATAACTCTGAAGGGTTGATCATTGTTCTATCTGAGAATTGATATTTTCAATGGTGATTTTACAATCTCATTATACTGAGATATCAAATCTCAATCTTGAGTATTTTCGGTCATTATAGTTGAATCCCCAACACTTTCTATGTTATAAGGATTTGATGTTTATAGGTTGAGTGGACATGATGCTGGGTTAACTTCCATGACCTTATAAATCACTAACTCCCACTTCCTTCAGGATCATCTGCCTTGTTGACTCCCTCATTGTTCTGCATTATCATTATGGTGCAATTGTGGAAGCCACACCTTTTAAAGTTTAAGAAGGGGAAGTGAAATTCCAAAAGGCATCTTTATCAATTCACAGCGCGTGATGCTTCTTAATTAAAATCTCAATTGTTTCTTCTAGGAAGGCTTTTGATTGTGAGGGCTCAAAAGTTGACTTATCAAGGCTCAATTGGGGCGTAGGTTACTGGCTCGCTCATCATCTTGAGTCTTGATATTTCCACAGTATCACAGTTATATCATTTTTGTTTCACTTATAATGGCTTAAGTAATCTAAACGCCGGTAGCCATTCTTGGATAAGCAATTGTCAAGAATATAGTAACAATTCTGAAATATGCTTTGTATATACAAGACATTCAATATTGCAGATAATTTAGAGTTATGCCAAGAAAGAGGTTGGATTGGCTCACATTGAGTCCTGAGGTCTAATGTATAATTCACATGTGAGAGAGTGTTAAAAAAGAATCTCCAAGGGTGCAAACATTTTACCAAAAAGATTGATGCTACAGCGGGTAGCATCAGAAGATAATTTTCTCTATGGGGATGAATTGTGTTTTGAATGAAGGTTGTCTGGTTCCTAATTTGTGTGGAGTAGACCCCTAAGCAGCGAGACAAACTTGCATGTTTAAAGGCAAAGGTTGTTGAGATGAATGTGGTGATCACTACAGGGGCAGCATCATCATGCAAGTGTGAGGAGCACGAGATTTCGCATGAGCAGTTTAATGATGAAGCGGATATGAAATTATATCATGGAGAGGATCTCTTTGAAAGCTTGGTAAGGGAGGAAGACAAAATCCGTTCAAGACTCCTTACCCTTTTATTAGAAATTGATGATATATGTAACCAGATTGAGCACATCAAGGAGACCGCAAAAAGTTCATGAATTGCCTCTATTCCTACTTTGAGAGAACCTTCACCTATAGTAAATTGGAAACTAAAGTTAAGAATCTGAAGGATTGTTTTGATTTCCTCAAAAAGGAGATTGGAGAAAACATCTGCGCTATCCACAACTATGGAGAGCACTTAGACCAGCATAAACATGTGTTTGCTAAGGACAAGAGTATAGATGAGTTGAGGGCACAACTGTGTACTATACCAGAACCTACCTCTACTTGGCCAGTAACTCGATTGGAGGCACCGGTATGATTCACTCAAGAGACTATCATGAAACTATTTCAAGACTGCCATGCAACAAACCATGATGCATGTCGATCCTATTGGTGAAGATCCTAATTTCAAACCTTAAATCAAAACCATTTGTACAAATGGAGAAAAAACTACATCTCGTTTTCTCCAGATGTATGAGAACAGCATAGATGCATTAGCGACTGCTAAAAAGCTCGCCACATCCAAGGCTGTTTGAGTCAAAAGGCTTAAGAGATCCTTTACCATGAGCCTACGACCTGAACTATTTTTTTAATTGAAGATTATAAAAATTTAGAGTTTGGTAGTAAGCAAGCCGTCCAAAACATAAAGCAAGAGTTCATCTTTATGAAAATTTCAAAGATGAGCTGATAGAAAACTACGCCTCTTGATACTATCTTAAGGCTCAACAATTGTGGACTACAGGAACTATGGACTTACTACTGCAAAAACTGTTCTACTGAATCGTTAGACATGCATCCCAGCTTTAAGATGAATACAACTTTAGCAGTAAAGAGCGTAATATCCACTAGAGGCTCTTAAGAAAGCTTTACTTGATGTACAAGGGATATATAAAGCTGAATACGTGGCCATGTGAACACTCCCACCCCAATGAGTTAGCAAGGCTGTATACATCACTAATGACAAGGTCAACAAACCAAAGTTTAAAAGTTTAGATCACCAGAGCGCTTGGCTCAATGAAAGTTTATCCTGCATTAAGTGCCATCAGCAGAGCACTTTTAAGAATCTTGTACATTACTTGCCACTGAGAAGAAGGACTTACCCCTAAAGAGTATACCCCCCAACGCTGTAAACTGGGTAAATCTCTACACAGAGGGTGAAGATGACCATGAGGATTAAAATTTAAGCCAATGCAGGATAGAATTGTTAGGGCACCTAGTGTGATGGCTGTGCCTTCTAGGGTAAGAGTCCTTGGTATTGATGAAACTAAATTAGGTGAGACATTCCTTGCACAAGCAAACCAGCCACCCAGTTCATTAATTTAGTTATAGGAGAATAGCTGGTAATGGCTAACTTTAAAAACTTGGAACCGGATGGTGAGGATACTGTCAAAGAAAAACGATCTATGCTGCTCTTAGAGAGTTTGAAGAAACCGCTACTGACATATTGACTATTAAAATCATTTTTGGAAAGAGTGTGATTAAATTGGAAGTGATTATACAGAAAGCGCGAATCTTAGCTGTATTGGACACCTGGACTTCAGTCAACATCATATATCAAAGCTCATGAAGAAGAAGGTTATGTCAAATATCAATTATAATGTGAATGATTGAACTTCCAGACCAGAAGTTACCTGCTCTCTAGGAGCCTAATCAGCGCTATCCTTACACTTAAGGAGAATGGTCCTAAAAGCACCGGCAGTGGCTTTAGACAATGACCACTATAACCTCTTGATTGGGACACAGCTTCTATGGAAGTTTGGAGCAAAGTTTGACTTCACATCCAGTACTTTGAGCATCTTGAGTAACCAACTTCCGCTAGTAATTAAGGATGAGAATGTCAAACCGCAGAAGCATTAGATGTGCTTGGTAAAACAGATCATCTACCTACCACATCCACTAAACCTTTACAGGAAGGGTGTGTAGCATTAACCATACAAAATTAGCTTATAAGAAGGTCTTCCGCAGAGTGCTATAAAGTCTATGGAGATTTGAACAGGGGATTATCTCCGGATGACTCTGTCTATTAGTGTGAAAATTCCGCTGGACAACTATTTGAAAGTTTAGAGTCACGAAATGATCAGTGAGCAATAACCTAGAGTTCTTACCAGGGTTCCATGAGACAAACTACTCTAAAGAGTTAAGCATCATCTTAAGATATATAACAACTCAGTTTATCAAAGTCACAAAATGACAAGTTGTTACACTGGAAAAATTGATCAGTTGCCATGACACTGAATCAGTACATGCCATAGGGTATTTTGATAAGCTCATGTTTAAAAATATGTGACACCTAGACTGCAGAATGAGCTTGAAGAGCTCTTGGACGAGCTCAGCGGCATCATTAGTACCAGATCCGAAAATTATGGACTCTGAGAGATCTGCAAGTTGAATATCAGCTCTGCTATATCATTCAAATCAAAACTTACTACTTCCCAAAAGTTAAAATTCTATTGTCACTCAAGAGCTGAGTTTACTAAACAAAGCAGGGCTATCTGACGTCAAAGAGTCCTGGGTCTCTCCTTTTAAGCTTGTATGCAAAAAGTATGGAACCATCAAATAGTTATGGACTACCGCCATTTGAATGAGATAACTAAAAAAGACTCATACCCGATCCCATGCATTGAAAACACTCTGAGATGCTTGAGCGGCTCAAAGAACTTATCAGCCAAGGATCTGGCTAGTGGCTAATGGCTGATGGAGCTCTCGCCAGAAGATCATGAAAAGTGCATACTTATCAATAGTCTGGTGTATTTAAGCCCACAAGGATGCCGCAAAGGTTTGCAACGCCCCTGCCACTTTCCAGTGTATGATGAATCTCATTTTGCTGATCCCAAGTTGTCTAGTATCAGGAAACACCTTAATTGGGGGAATCCCCAACTAGGGGTTATGACCTGCCTATGGGCGGATGTCAGATTGCGCTCCCCATTAATGGGGGGTAAGCCCAATATGAAGTATTGGGATCAACCCTGATAAATGAATTATATTAAAGTATCATAAATTGACACCAGCGACTAATGCTGAGGTTGTTGATCAAACAACTGGGTCACAGGGAATACTGTCTGATGCAGAATACCAATCAATTAACACTTTTGGGTGCACCAGCAACTTATGCTGAGGATGCGCCCATTCCCCTTGTATTATTTATTTATTGTTTTATTTATTTGGCTTCAGCAATTAATGCCAAGACTTTCTGAATATTCCCCTTCCTGATACATTGAGGTCTTATAAATACCTTAAGTATCATTTTCAATAAAATGCCATTTTTCGCCTATTACTTATCCTTATAAGTTTACTTAAGGTCTTAATGTCCTATTAACTTTCTGGAGGCTTTGAGCACTGACTAATTATGGACACAGGTTGAAGTTGCTCCCCTGTGGCCTGACATCTAGCATGATGATTTTATCTCAACGACGTTACATTATTCATCCAAACATTCCAATAGCATCTACAGAATCTCTGAGAGGTCTTTATGTGGCTGCATGCGTCTAAGTTGAATTTAAAATGGAGCAAGTGCACCTTTCTCAAAAGGCAAATAGGGCTCTTTAGGAACGGGATCAGCACTTGTTCTAAACCTCAAGATGGAAAGGTCAAATTAATTGTGGCTATGATGCCACCCAGGAGCTTGAAGGACATCCAAGTGTTCCATGGAATGGTGGGATATACCAGGATTCTTTTAGCACTAGGTGGTCTTAAGGGATATTACCAGCATTATTAGCACTAAAGGTGCCCAACCCAAAAAGGGGGAGCCGCCACGCATCTTTATTTGCAAACTGAGCCAAATAAAGAAATTATTAGAAATAAAAATTCTTAATATAGCCCTAGGTTATCAGCCTAGGAAGCCATATCAGATGGAGAGGAGCTTTGGAGAAACTTTTGTCTGGCGCCCGCTTTAGCTGGCGGACCATTGTGGATAGCATAGGAGTGAGGGCATCAGCGCCATGTGGCATAAGGAGATATAGTTGAGGGTTTTCATCATTAATGAGGCCTGCAGTGTCCATTGCCTCAATATATTGAGCAAGTTGATGCTCAGAAAAAGTAATGAGCTCAGGAACACAAGTGAATAACTTGATGCGCTGGCAGGTTTTAGAATATATGGGGTCATAAAGCAAAGTTTTTGCTGTGTCAATGTAAGCACGGCTTGCACCAAAAGAGAGCTCCTCAATCTCATACTAGCATCCTCCTTAAAATCATGTGAAAAAAATGGGGATCATAATACCCTCAACCAGGGGTTCCATCGCCCTATGGAGTTGCTGGCAGAGTAAGGTGTTGGCAGGAGCAGCCGCGGCTATGACCGCCATTTTATCAATATTTTTATATAATGGATACCCATTTTTGGGCAAAAACGGTGGGGATGCAATTTAAGAGGATTGAAAAAATATCTCCAAAGAAAAATCTGGATTTACATGGTACAGCCATTTGTCTTCTAATTTATTCAAGAGCCTCGAATAAATTGATTTTAGCCAGCACTGGGACAGCCGCTGGAATTGGGGCAGTGGCAGGAACTGATTGGCCATGAACTGTCAATTGTGGCAGCTCAGCTGAAACTGTTTCAGCCATCAGCTCAGGTTAATATTAATCAACTTAAAGTTTTTAATATTTTTAAAATTTTGATTGGCTGCAGCTTTGGAAGCCACACCAGAATTCGCAGTGTTTGGGGGCAGGAGAATTAAGCACCACTTGAAAAATTTGGGTGTGTCAGCAGCTGAGCTGATGCTGGAGGGAGGAGCAATGGAAGGGCAGATGCAGAAGCCATAGGGCACTTACACTTTGAGTGACCAAGATTGAAGCACAAGGAGCAAATGGTATGGCCTTTCTCAACGTGCGCCCAGAATGTGTTATCAGGGGAGGATCTGATCACTGTGCAAGGGAGAATCACAAGGTGAGTTTCATGTTGGAATGGGTGGATCGTTGCAAAGGAGCGCATCCCAGCCAAACGATATGCTCCATTTGGAACCACAAATTTCAGCATGTGGTCCGTGCTATAAATGTCCTTACCCTCCATAAGTTTATGGCGGAGACGTTTGGGGGGAAAGGTGGGAGGGAAACCCAGCGAACTGGACCATCAAAGTGGCCTCATCTGGGAGCGGGGTGAAAATGGGAGGTAGAGGAATATTTTTAAAAAATTAATGGCAGCTTTGATGATGCCATTGCATCAGCCTCATAACGGAAACTAAGGTTGAAATACCCCTTAAAGGGGCGGAAATCTATGAAGACAGTGGGTTTAAACACTGCCATGGCCATCTAAATGATGGCTGTGCTAGCATATGGGAAGTGGTTCCAATATTTGATTTGGAGGCCAAAACACAGATTGCTCCGTGGGAGAACCAAAGGGCTCTGGAGCACAACCTGGGATTTTACAAGATGGTGGGCCAAGTCCTAAGATGGGACATAAAGCCCAGTAGCATTAGGGGGGCTAGCATAGCCAGCCCAGGAGCGCTTTGGCAGCAACAGAAATATACCAGATGGCGGTGCACCACCACCCCAAGCTGGGGCAGCAGGCATCAAAAGCATCGATTCCATAAGTTTCTGGCTCAAGTGAGCAGCAATTTTTTTATTTTTTTAAATCAAATTGGCTTTGATTTTTATGAAAAAGCGAAAGAGGGCTCGGTATATTATCAGCATTCCATCCCCATTTTGTGGACTTGGAGGCACGCCTCACATACCTTATCACCAAGGAAACATTGTTTGAGTGGGCCTTGAACCAGAGCAGGCCTTTGCGGAACTAAAGGCAAGATTGGTAGGTACCATTCTTGGCCTACCCTAATTTTAACAAAACTATTTAGCTCAATACTGACGCCAGTGACTTTGGACTTGGCACGATGCTGGTACAATTAAATGAAGAAGAAGTGGACCATCCATTCAAATACTATTTCAATGTGTTCAGTAAAGCAGTGAAGAACTACATGATCACCAAAAGTGTGTGCCTGATGGTTTTCAAGAGATCAAACACGTCAGACCTTACTTGTATGTGGTACCTTCTAATGTAGTAATGGATTATGGTTCATTACGCTGAGTGCAGAAAACAAAGAATCTTGATGGACACCTTGCCCGCTGAGCAGTACTACTTAAAGGCTAATATTTTAAATCATATATCAACAGGGGATAAATTTTTTAACACTGACAGCCTATGAATGTCATTTTTCCACTTACAAGTTCCATAGAGAGATTGACACTATGATGTAATCAGGATAACAGAAGAGGCTTGTCAAGATGAAAAAGATAAGGTTAAGAGCGCCATAGAAAGGTGTTCCAAAGATATCCAGCATGTCAAAGGAAACTTACAAAAAGAATTCATAACAAATAATACCCTTATTAATAAGCCTAGAGACTGAATGGAATTGGTGATGGAGGCACATAAGCACGTAGACCATAATAAGAAAACGCTGGTATAATGCGAGAGAAATTCTAATGGGGAGTATTTCTGACAAAATGCTTCAAGCATTAGAGTTATGTATACCGTGTGAAAGTTTTCACCTGATGAGGAAACTTTGAGTTTAGTCAATCCCACCTATTGCGCCCTTTGCAATGTATCAATCAACGTGGTAGACCCTTACTGAAAACTCTAGAAGATCAAAGTTTATCCTATTAGCAATTGACCACTTCACCAAGTGGGTAAAGGCCTCCACAGTCAAGACATATACCAATAATGCCACTTAATTCCTTTACAACCAAATGATTACAAGACATGGTTTTCTCAAGTTTTACTTTCAGACAGAGGCAGAAAATTATCTCAGATGTGGAGATAAAGAAAATTACCTAGTAGGTGTGAAACAGCAGTTTACCACTCCTTACACCCCATCCTCAAATGGAAGCATTGAGTCTGTCAATGGAATCTTGAGAGAAATTCTGAGAAAGATAGCCATTATTAATAAATAAAAATGTGATCAGTTGATGAATCATCATTGTCATATATTTGCCCTCCCAGTGACAAGATAAGAATACTGTAGATCCAAATTGGCTGAAAAGAGGAAATATCAGACATATACTAGTCAATGATAATGATATCATTTAAATAATAATACTAATATGTGGCGGTTATTAGGTCTAATAACACGAAAACCTTACCCATGATGTAACCAGAAAAATATGAGTCCTGATCCAGAGGTGAAAAAAACTTTCTATAACAGAGTTGAACCTGCTCAGGTTTCATGTCAATACTTTCTTTCTCTTTTTTGGTAATGTCCATCCCCTGGTCAGCTTACCTCGAATAAATAAAAATAATACTAATAATGAGGAAATCGGCCAAAAGACCCTGGCTGATTCTTAGTAAAACCCCTCTAATTGGGGTAGCACTAGTTCAAATACCTTGCGGGCAAATAACTATAAACTAAGCAGTCAGATAACTCTGAAATTGTGGCGGACTCTGGGGCGTCCATTAGATGGTACTCCCCCAGACACAACAAGATCCCTTCAAGCACCTACGCAGGGCCCACCCCCTTTTATAGGCGTGCAAGGGTCCCCCAAGGTTCAATAAATTATGCAAATGGGGATTGGCTGAAGTTTATTAAAGCGTTACCTCATGGGTATGTTTTGGTTAATTAAATTCCCTTCTATTGTTCAGCCAAATTGAATCAAGTATCTTGAGCTTCAATAAGCTGCTCCCCCATATTTCTTAATTTGGGCTAGTCTAAGCTATTCTGAATCTATCTTTGAATTTCCCCTGACCCTTGATACAGTTTAAATACTGATCAGTCAGATATTGAGGGGGAGGTTTTATATTATCCCCAACGGCACCTAATGAGATTTTAAAAACTCATATTTATCAAGTTTCTAAAGTTTAGTTATATTTAATTTTTCAGTAATACAATTCTCCTATTGTTGGATTTCAGAAAAACAAGCACCTAGAGAGCATCACCCTACGCCAAAATCCAACAAGTGGTGCTCACTACAGGGGGCCCTGTATACCAACAAAGACTATTTAGACTATGGCAACTATTCTGGAACCAAGTCTAGCTGCTTTGGAAAACCAACTAGCCTGTGCTTTGGCTCGCCTCAAAAGGCTTGAGCAGCACTCATCACAATGCCCTAATGGACCCTCTCCTAATATTCTTAAACTTCGTTTAAAGATAAGTTCACGCCTGGCGAGGGCAATATTGCTTTCTTCCTTTACGTTTACAAGGGTACAATGGAAGGAGAAACTGACCTACAAAAAACCTAGTTTATCCTTGCTAAGTCAAATGGCTCATGATATCATGGTTCCTCAAATGACTACGCTTACCACCTGGACAGAGAGTTAAACAAGCGCTGATTGACGAGTTTGGTTCCCAAAAGAGTTTACAACGGCAAAAACAGGCCTTTATGTGCCTTAGCCTGCAAGAGGGTGAATTGATACCCTCATTTGTTGAGAGATTTAATAGCAAAGCTCAACCTCTGTTACTGGCCAAACTGCTCTCTCTAGATGATGCTATTGCAGCTATCGTTGCTAGCTTAGCATCTTACCCCTCTTTAGCAATAATAACTCCGCAGTCAAGCAGACTTCCAAACTGTACGGGATATCAAAGAGGCACTTCTAGCAGTAGCTTATGTTTATGAACCTGACCTACTATAAGACATACCAAAATGGGAAGCAACTCCGACCCTTTCAGCCTCTTCTATGGCTGTATCCCACTGGAACACAGCTGCTGCAGAGCTGCAACGACCTAATACTTCTCCACCATGTGAAAATAACTCGAAGCTGTTGTTTATGGGGCAGCGCTTCCCCCCAGCTTCAGGTAAAAAAGCTCAGCCAGTGAAGGCAGTTATCACTTTGCCTGGTCCCTCTCTTGCCGAGCGGTCTAATATGATAAATAATGCATCACATCCTCCTAAGCCGCTGTTTAAATCCCCTTCAGCATCAACTCTAGCTGCCTCTAGTTCAAAATCTGCCATTATTGGACAACATAAACAAATCACTCCTAAGTCAACTGGTAAAGCCATTACACTTCCAACGTCTCCCCCGAAAGTTGGTACAACCACGATGCCCCCTTCATAAGTCAAAAGGGTAGATGAGAGTGACAAAGCCCTCCCCTGTGAGAATTAAGCCGGTTTCTCCACCCCCTCTTAGTTACTCGTTGAGGTGCATTGACAATCCCTCTGATGACGAACTGAGGGGTGTGGTAAATATGCAGGCTATTGTGTTTTGGGAGCCCCAATGGTAATGTAGGTTTCAGATAGGTTGAAGCCAGAAAAATTGATATTACCATAATGCCTTAACAGACTTATCTTCAACAGTTGTTAGGGCTTTCAGAAGTGATTAATACAGCTAGTGATGCTGATCAGCTTATTGGTTCAGTGATCAGATCCACCCAGCAGGTTCATACCCTTCAATCCATAAAAGACAACTACCCTGAGATGGCTCAGCGCCTTGCTTTAACTCTCCATTTGAAGGAGCTCCTCGCCCTCCTCCTACTTTTGGTAGCACAATAACCAAGGTAGAGGTTGTTATCAATAAAGCGCGCTTTCTATCTATCCTTGATATGGGTGCTCTAGTAAACGTGGTCTCCTCAAGGATCATCAAGAAAATTAAGTTTGGCGCTTGACCTGGACTATACACAAGAGTATTGGACTTCAGGGCCTAACAATACGCGAGCTATTGAAGTCTACTCATCTCTACCCATACGTTTTGGTAAACTCCTACTTGCTGCCCCTGCAGTGGCTTTGGAAAATAACGCATACTGCCTGCTCATTGGTACTCAATTTATGATTGAGTATGAGGGAATGATTAATATGAAACAGGGATTTCTCTCACTTCTAAATTACGAGGTACACCTAGTATTTACAAACAATGAGCCTAAGGAGAAGGAATATACATGCGTTTTGAGTACACTTCTTCCGCTCTCACCCTTACTTATACTACATCAGTCAGAAATACAAAAAGCTTCCTGACTCCGTGGATGGTTCAGAGGGCATCCAATTATATGCGTCAGAGGAATCAGTCTACAAAGCAGGGGAACAAAAGGTGATAGACACCAAAATTACATTGCAAATCCCCCACAATTGCCTCCTGCACTTAACAAGCAATGATGGAATAAGCCCTTTGGAACCTCGGGTGTTGCCAGGTATCCTAGACCCTGCCTACCAGTGACCTATCAAATTTCTGCTGGGAAATTTCACTAACCAGGAAATGGTTGTAAAGAAGCATCAGGAGATTGGAAAATCCCTGTCTCTTCCCATCAAAGAATCCAACAAGTCAATTATATTGGGTCTATGCTATATATGGGACTACCCGCAGACCAAATGATATGCTCTTTGCCCAACTTTAAAAAATTTCTGATGAGCTAACTCCCGCTGAACTTAATAAAGTTCATTCCATACTGGAATCCTATAGTGACATCTTCTCCAAATCTGATACTGACTATGGGCATATGAAGGGCTGGTGGCACACCATTGATGTTAGTGACACCAAGCCTATTCAATCCAAGCCTTATTGGAAATAAAAAGTTGAGGAGCTCCAGATGAGGAAGGAGCTTAAACAGTTACTAGACGCGGGGCTATTGGTGCCTTTTCAAAGTCCCTGGTACTCTCCACTATTGCTTATATAAAATAAGAATGGTGAACATTAAGTAATTATGGACTACTGCTAGTTGAATAACCTCACCAAGAAGGACAACTACCCCATCCCATGAATTGATGATGCTCTGGTCCAACTCTCTGGGTCTTAAATTTTTTTCCGCCATGGATTTGACTAGTGGATACTGGCAAATGGACCTTTCTCTGAAAGACCAGGAAATGTGTGCGCTCATCTGCAGTGAAGGTCTTTTCCAACCTACCCAATTACCACAAGGGTTGTGCAATGCGTCCGCATCTTTCCAGCGTGCAATGGATTGCATATTGCAAGATCTAAAGCTTAGTTGCATGATTGTATATCTAGATGATATCAATTCTTTTTCCCGAAATTTTTAATGAGCACCTGTCTCATTTAAAGGAAATGTTCCAACGCTTGTGGGCCTCTCATATTAAGCTGAAGCCTTCTAAATGTACATTTTTCCAAAAAGAAGCTAGACTCCTGGGTCACGCCATCTCCTCAGAGGGGATCCAGCCTCTCCAAGATAAGGTTGAGGCAATATCCATGATGCCTTCTCCCAAAGCCTCTCTGATATTCAAAATTTTGGGAATGATGGATATTACCATCAATTCATTCCCAAATTCGCTCAGCTCAGTGAGCCCCTCATATGTCTTTTAACTAAAAAAACCCCTTTCTAATGGAAAGTGGAATAACAAGCTGCTTTTGAAACGCTAAAAAACTGTTGCAGCAAAGGCCAGTTCTGCGCCACCCTGATTATAGTAAACCATTTATGCTGTTTACTGATGCTTCCAATAATGCAGTAGGAGCTATCTTAGCCCAACTAGAAGAGCATGGGGTTGATCACCCCGTTTCATATTTAATCAAGATGCTTTCAAAGGCAGAACGCAATTATAGGGTCACTTAGAAGGATATGCCTGGCTGTATTGCTTGCTGTTAAACACTATTTCCCTTTCTTATATGGGACTTCGCTTAAAAAAATTACTGACCACGCCTCTTTAAAGTGGTTACAAGATATAAAGGATCTCACTGGGCGGTTGGCATTCTGGGCTTTAAAGCTCCAGCACTATGTTATGACCATTTTACATCAAGCTGGGTTGAGCCACATGAATGTAGATGGGTTGACTCAGCTGCCCATCCTTTACTTAGATAATAGTAAAGCAGAGCAGCTACATGAACTTTTAATGACCCCTGATACTTGGGAGGATGGGACGAACCAGTTCAGAAGATGCTAGCTCGCCATTCACATAACACGAAGGTGGATAATGAACATTTATACAAGAAACTGGGGGTGTATTAATTACGCTATCTCCGACCCTCTGAAGAGTACCTGTCATTATGAAGTCCCATGCCCTCCTAGGGCATACAGAGTGTGGAAAACCTATGAGTGGGTAAAAGAATGCTACTATTGGCAGGGTTTATGGAGACCATCGTTGAAGACTTGGATGCCTGTTTAACATGTAAAAAGAAATAAACTTCAAAACAAAGTGTCAATATCAGCCTACCACCCCTCAACAGTTTTTTTACACAATAAGCTTCGATGTGGTTGGCTCTCTCCCTAAACTATAGGTGGAAATCAATATATATTGGTTGGGATAGATCACTTTACCAAAGGTCGAGGCAGTGGCTATCCCAGATCAGATGGTAAAGGCCACGGCCACTTTCCTCCACCAGTATATCTTTACTCAACACGGTTGCCCTCAAGTTTTGCTCTGTGATAATAGTAAAAACTTCACCTCCTAAGTGGTGAAAATTCTCGCAACTTCCATGGGCAACCAAAAGCTCTTTTCCGCCCCCTACAACCCTTCAACCAATGTTACCATGTAAAAAGCAAATGGGACCCTGGTTTATATATTACAGAAAATGGCTACTTCAGACCCCTCCACTGGGATCAGTACTTACCCAAAGCTCTCATGGCATACCGCATCAAACTAACAGATCCTTAAAATGTCACCTTTCCAAGTATTGTATGGGCGAAAACCTGGGGTTTCAGCTTAACTTGCAAAAGATATCTTCACTGATAAGACTGAACCCAAGCCAGCTATGAAGAAGTTAGCTCAGCATATCATACAATTGCAATCAGAAGCAATGGCCAACTTAGCAAAGACAGTCACAAAAGAGAGTCAAGCTGCTAATTAACTCCATGCCCCAATTCCTTCCTATAAAGTTAGCTAATCTGAGGATTAGTCGCTTGTTTATTATTCTGCACGTCTATTTGGGTCAAGGTTCCTGTTATTGATCCTTGATAGTGCCTGTAGTTTATAGTATTCGGACCATTCAAAAACTCACTAGGACTATTGTAATTGCCCCAACTCTTCTGGTCAATCTTTGGCGTGATTTTCCCTTCATGTTTGGAAACTTTTTCTGAGTCAGGTAGATATACATGCTGTGGATTAAGCACGTCCAGCTTGTCAACACTTTCTCCAATGAATAAATTCAGTGAGAAAACCATGAAAGAGATGAAATAAGTATAGCTTTTTTAAGCTATTTATTAGATGCTTAGTCATTAGGCCAGGTGCCAATATTATACCTCTAGGCATCTCCTGGCCACATCTGGGTACAAAATTTGAACAGATATTTTACCACCTCAGTTTAGCCCTTGAACTGATACAACTGAAACCTTTTCTTAAGTCTATTGATGGAAAAATACTCTCATAATTGGGAGGATTTCAGGTACAAAAATTGTGATAAAAGCATGCAAAATTGTCCTAAAATCTTTTTGATTTGAGTTTTGTCATAATGCTGATGAAATACACCTTCTGTGAAATTTCTGCATCAATTGAAGTAGATGATGTACCCCTAATTGGGACGTTGGCAGGCCTCTCCCTTGATAGCACTAGGTACTCACTTTTTGGTGGTCCATGGGCAAGTGCTATCATACCAATTATGAGATCAACAAACAAAATTTCGCCCTAGGTTGAAAAATTAATTATGTTTTTGTTTGTCTGATGGTCCATGGGATTTTAAGACATTAACTTCAGGTCAGTCCCAAATATTTTTATATACTTTAGTTGATTGTGTTCCCAATAACTGGGACAATTGCTGAGATTTAATGCATAGGAAATTGGCCATAACATGCAAGCATATTCAGCCCAAGCGCTTAGATAGATGCTTGATCAAATTGACATTGAGATCTCAGCCCAAACTATATAATTGCAATAGGCTTTTGAGGTGAGAGTATAGGTGTTAGCTCAAGCATTGAAGGGATAATTGGCCCAATTTGATGGTTGGTGAAGGTTTATTTTTGAGTCAACCATCAGAATCTGACATTTCCCCCTCTTGACTTGACCATAAGCCCTAAGATTCCAAATTAGCCTTTATTGTTCTGTTATTATCAGCCTAAATGCCCAATGAGCATGGAGTTGCGTTTTCTATTTGTTAACTTCAGCCTGAACGCCCAATGGGTCTAAAGTATGATCACCTTATTGTTAATTTTTGGCCTGAATGCCCATCATGTCTAAAGTTGGATCCTCTCCTCTACCTCAAATATGAACTAAAATATTATTTAGAATAAAAATATTATATAAATATATTTTTTCATTTTTTGTTTTTGTGTTTTTTGTGCTTTTTTTGTTTTTTTTTGTTTTTTTTTTTTTTTTTTTTACTTTTTATTTTCTTTGTTGGCCCGCTTATTAAACCTTCTTAGGAATTTTTCATGGACTCAGTTGTATATATGGCCAGTCCTAATATCCTTGATTGTGTATATGAACTTAGACGTTTTCTCAATAACGTCAAATGGGAGACCCAGATGCGACCCAACTTTTGCAATCAGCCCAATCCGTGGGTGTTGCAAAGTAGAACTTCGTTGTTTACTTCAAATTCAGCCATTGAGTAACGATTCTCTAATTCCTTTTGATGTCAGGAATTTTTCTAGGCAAAAATGGTGTCAAAGGCTTGAGCTTGTAGTTTGATTAAAGCATCCACAAGCTTCTCAACATACTGAGGGTAAGTGTTTTTGCCAGGATCCTCTAAGGCCGAATAAAGCAGCGTTGGTAGGGCCAGGTGTCTACCATATAATACTTGAAAAAAAGCCCCCTGGTTGATGAATGGCAGGAGATGTTGTAGGCGAAGACTGCCAAGCTTAGATAAGTACTCCATTTGGATGGTTTAGCCAAGATTAATTTACGGATAATGTTCATCAACATCCTGTTTGTGCTCTCAACAGTCCCATTAATTTTGGGGTAATAGGTGGCAGAAAGCACACATAATACTCCCATTAGTTGGTTGAGATTGGCAAGGACATTGGCGGTAATGTTGGTTCTGTTATCAGTCAGAATAACCTGTGGACATCCATGTTTGTGGATGATGTTTTCAAGGACGAACTTGGCAGTTGTTGCTGCTCCAGCTTCCTGAATGGCCTTGGCCTCGACCCATTTGGTCAAGTGGTTGATGGCTATGATTATGTACTTGGCCTTCATACTGCTTGTTGTAGTGGGCCAACAGCGTTGATAGATACAGTGTGACAGGCAAAGTTGGGCTGAACAAGCTGGTAAGATTTGCTTTTTGGAATGGTTTTTCGCCTTTGCACTCTGCATAGCATTATAGCGTTTCTTAGATGTTAAAATGCATTGACTCCCAGTAGTAGAATTGCTTCAGACGCTTTTTCATCTTCTTTAATCTGCCATGACCTATGGCCTTATACGCTGCCATTATTAGGTCTGTTTGGGCTGATGGTCTTGGGAAAATGTACTTTTTGTCCTTGACGATCTTGTAAAGTGTCCCATTTTTGATGGTTACATTTTTTGTAGATTTTATAATATTTTTGGATGGATTTGAGCTAATCTTGATACACTCCACTGATCATTTTCATAAACAACTTATTTGCGGCCCAACTAAGTGTTGTGACAGTAGGTAATCAGGATAGACAGTCAGCTTTTTGGTGTTTTGCCCCAGCTTGATGCTCAATGGTGTAGTCATAAGTTTGAAGCTTTAATGCCCAGTGGGCTAATCGGCCCTCAGGTTCTCTTAAGTTGTTTAACCATCTTAGGGAATCATGATTTGTAACAACTTTAAAATGAGTGCCATGAAGGTAGACCTAGAATTGCGTGCAAGCATATATGATGGCTAAGCATTCTTGTTCTCTCACCGTGTAGTTCCTTTTGTAAACATTTAAGGTCCACCTAGTGAAGGCAACTGGATGTTCTTCACCATCTTCTTCAACCTGGGATAACATGGCCCCCACTGCTGTTTGGGATGCATTAGTTTGGACGATAAATTCGTTATCAAAGTCTGGGTATCAAGGAACAGGAGCACTTAATAGGGTCGATTAGAGTTGGTCAAATGCATCATGGCAAGCTGGAGTCCAGTCAAGCGGGACCTTATCTTTATGCAGATAGAAAAGCGGCTCTCCAAGTTGTGTGAATTCAGCAATAAATTGGTGATAGTAACCAATCATGCCTAGGAATACTTGAATTTCATGCTTGGATTTAAGCCAATATATTTTGGAGATGGTATCCAGCTTAGAGGGTTGGGGCTGAAGAACCACTTTATCAATCACAAATCTGAGGTATTCCAGTTGGTCTTTGAAAAAAACTGACATTTTCTGGGCTTGATTTTTAAGTTTGTAGCAGCTAGCCTTCTGAAAACCTCCTCTAAGTGTTCCAGGTGGGCATCAAAAGTGCGGCTGAAAACGTTGATATCATCAAGGTACACTAGTACACATGACAATCTAAAATCTCACAGGATTGTGTCCATTGCTCATTGGAATGTAGCTGGGGCATTGCAGATCCCTTGAGGCATTCTCGTTGGTTGGAAAGGCCCTCTTGGGTTATGATTGCAAATTTCTCACACTTCTCTTTTGGAAGATCTATTTGCCAATATCCACTGATAAGGTTCATTGCCAAGAAGAACTTCGTGCCCCCTAGCCTATCCAAGGCGTCAACAATTTGTGGCAGTGGGTACGAGTCCTTCTTTGTGATGTTGTTTAACTTCCAATAATCAATGACTACTAAGTTACTTACATCCTTTTTCTTCAATATAAAAATTGGTGCTGCCCGTGGACTTTTTGAAGGGACTAGCATGCCACAATCGAGGAGTTCCTTAATCTCCTTGGATGCTGCTTCTTATGATGATTTTGAGCATCTAATTGGGCATAATTGAATAGGTTTATGATCTCCAGTATCAATTTTTTGGGTGACACCATTAGCACATTTCAAGTCAAAATCATCTTATGCGAATATTTACCAATTATAGAGAATAACTCCTGAGCTTGGCCTTTCTTGGAGTTGGTCAGGTTGCTTAAATTCAGCCGTATGAACAACATTATTTAAGCTGAGTTGGTCCTTATAGGGGAGCCTTAATTTGACAAAAGTTCTGAACTCATGGAATGAGTGAATTTCTGTGGTAGGGAACAGATGCAGAAAATCGATTGTTTGAAGTCGCCTGATGGATATGGGCCAATTTTGCAGGTTTACACATAATATATGTAATTCTCCATGGCCCAGAATGATAATACCAGTGGCAATGTTTGGTTCAAATCGAGATTTAGACCATGGTTGATGTACTTCACCATAAAGTCCTTCCAGGATGTTAATTTTTAGTCCCTTTGGGACAATTACGTGTTCTCCAGATGCTACAGTGATGGTCTGATTTGATCAAAGTGGAATAAAATTTGACTCAACAATCTGTGTGGGTAGTGGTTTTATCTTTGAAAGTGCTTTGGAATACTCAATTGGGACAACTACATCTTTGTAGGCCAGATTTATGAATAGGCTGGGTCTCTTTTTCTCAAATGCCTTATCACAGTTATAGTAAAGTGGAATAGCCTGGCCAAGAATGGTGATAGTATCGTCCTTATGATTAGTAACAACTCTATATCTTCTTAGGAAATTAGTCCCAATTAGGATATCATAGTTATTATTTGGCAACATGATGGCATGTGCTGTTACTACATTGGATCCAAATCTTAGTGGTAGGGTACTGTATGCGCCAAGCGATTTAGTTGTATGCGCTATAGATGTTCCATATTCCTGACAGTGAGTAACATTTGGCGCAACTTTCAGTTTTTTAACCAAGTTTTGTGTTAACTATATTGATAGGAGCACCACTAACAACAATGGCCCAAAATTGCACCTTGTTTGCTTCTATGTCCGCATAAGTACATTCAGAGTAATTTTAAGAGGTATTTTTTGTATGAATTCTGTGATTGCTGCCTGATTCCAGGTGTGCTTTCAGGCTTGAGCAAATATCTGGGAAGTATTCTGCTAAGGTCTTCATGGGAATAGCTAATTGAACGTTGTTAAGCTTAAGTAGGTCAGTTGAAATCTGGGTTGGAGGTCTAAACCCTGATCAATAATCTGCTTTGCGTAGGGTTTTGATACTTCAGCTCAAGCTTATTTGGTAATTTTCGAGGGCTTAGTTGCTTTTGCTGTGGCCCGAATAGTGACCATCATGACATCATTAGCCACGATATGGTGGAGGTTATCTTTAGCAACATCTTTGGCCCTAAAGAGCCCATCAAGGTCAGGTGAAAGGGTTTGAAAATTGGTGGAGTTAAAGCATTCCAATTTCAATTTATTCAAGGTACGCTGACCAGGGGATGATCAGTACTGAATCACAACACCCAAAATGACAAAATAAAACTACTAACTAAGTGGGAAGCGGAAACCGCTAACCCACCATGGCAGAGGGTGAGGAGGGGTTGGGGGGTTGGTTTTCAGAAAGACCTGCCTCGATCTTGAGATGTTGGTTAAGTACCAGACCAGAGCAGAGAGCCAGGGCGTTGAGGCATCCGCATAGTGGGGGTGGAGGTCAGCATAGTAAGTGTTTTCCACTCCCTCATCAAGATAATGATGGGAAAGTGATTCAACAAAAGTTGCGAGGAGAATTTCAGCTTTTTTGCGGGCTTCAGGAAGTTGGGTGAAAAGGGAGATACTGTGGCGGGTGATTTTGGCTGAGGGGTTGAATGAAGCAAGCGTTGCGACATTCATAACAGCAATTTCAGCATCATCGAATAGTTTTGAGATGTCACTGCAGGCAGATTCAGGGAAGTTGGGGGAAAGAAGAGGGTGGGAAGGCCATGCTGGAACTGAGCCACTGACTGGGCCACCGCGGTGTGTAGTTTCGGGCACTGAGGAGAGGCCACCACAGTTAAGGCGAGCTGGTGGTCACTTTGGAAGGGGGCTGTATTAGGAGAGGAGCAAAATGGTGAGGGGTGTGAGTTTCATTGAAGTTGGGAAGGAAAAATTATGCCTGACCATAATCAAATTGGCAGAGAGGTTGACCTGTATGCTTACTAATGAGGACATTACCTGATTCGTCAGTCTCAGCCAATAGATCCCATGGATGTTGGGTCACTGGAATGGTGGCGTTCAAATTTGGGTGGGTGGGATTAGGCGAATGGGCGGCTGCTTGGGTGCCAATGGTGGTCCAAGCATTGATCTGATTGGCTGGGGTGGATTTAGGTGGGAGAGTGAGGCTGGAGGTTTTGGGGGGCTGATTTTCCACGCAGGCCCACTGAACGAGATTGGAGGGTGGAAGGGGAAGAAAAGCGCCCCATACTGAACCTCCAGAGGGGGCTCAGAAGCCGCAGCAGCGGAATTGGCCTGAGGGCACGCTTTTTTTGCATGGTTGGGCCAAAGCAGAGGGAACAAATCTGCCTACCATTATCAACCTGAGCTCAAAAGAAATGATCAGGCGCTGCAGCCACACTAGCGCGGGGTGGGATTTGTTGGGCTATGATAGGGTGGTGTGGGATGATGATGGCTGTCGCACAAGGAGCAGCAAGGCGCTCCGCACCAGATGGAATGGCAAAGATGAGGTTGGGCTGAGTGCCATAAGCCATAAGCCCCGCAAACAACTGGTCATACAAAACCTGGGGTGGAAGGTGGTATGGGAGATTTGCAAAGGATACCACCAGCGTGGTGTCTGAAGGGAGGTGAGTACGGGTTGTGGGAATGGGGTTTTTATTAAATTAGAGGAATTTGTGCTGCCGCTTCAGCATCCTCCTCAGATTGGAACCCAACGTCAAAGTAGCCCTTAAAAGGGCGGAAGTCTATAAAGCCAGCTGGTGCAAAGGCCGCAGTGGCTAGGTCAATAATTGCCTTATCAGCATATGAGAACAAACATCCATAATCCGCTCTGAGGCAATAGCGAATGGCGGAGTGAGGGAGAGCGAGAGGATGGGGGCGAGAAGGGTGGACGCGCTCCAGGTGGAGCGCTAAGTCCCGTGGGGGGAAAAATGGCTGGAAGCAGTGGGCGGGCTGTTTGAGCCCATCTGAACACGCTTGCCCGCAGGGTGGAAAACACTAGGCGGGGGTGCACCACTGCCCCACACTGGGGTGGCAGGCGGCGGAGCCAAGGATATCAAAGAATAGGTTTGGGCAGACAGCTGAGGATAAAAATTACTTAAATTTAAAATTGCTCAAAAGTGACTTTGAGCGGTAAAAGAAAGTGGAGTTAAAACATTCCACCTCTACTCCACCTGTTTCTTTCCCATTTCATTGTCACTGTTGATTTCTAGAGCAAAGTTGACCCATGGCTTTTTGTTGGACTGTCTGTAGCATTGTCTAAAAAAATGCCCTTGTTGGCCACAATTGTGCCAAGTGATCGTCCTATTTGCTGCTTTTGCTCAAATTTTTGGTTTATATTTTGGAAATTTTTCCCCTGGTCAGACATTGTGTTGCTTTTTTGGCCCAAAAATCGGGATTTTTGCTGATCTTTGGCTTGACTAGGAGTATTGAAATTATGGGAACAGCTTCTCAAGTAATCTGTTAAGCTCTTGGATTTCCAAGCTTCCATTGAATGCAGGCAGTATGACATTGTGCAGTTCACGGAAGGGCATAATCACGTGCTCCATTGCAATCTTGGCGTCAAACTTATCTATTGCATTGCACCCACGCAGAATTTGAGCTCATGGAAGAATATATCCACAAAGTCCTTAACAGTCTCATTCTGTTTGAATTCATTATCAAAAAGCTTTATTTTTTGTTTCTAATTTTAAGGCCCTCCATGATGTTTTGTATTGCAATTTTGGCATCCATATAGGACCAATTGTCGCCCAAATAAGGCATAACGAGGTCACAGCTATGGGCATCAAGTGACTTAATCAGTGTTGATCCTTTTGCATGGTCTGATGCTCCTCTCATTGCTTTTTCAAATAACTTGAGGAAAGAGTGAACGTTTCCATCCTTGATAACTTTGGTAAATTCAGTGGTTTAAAGTCATCTCACCCTATTTTGGGCATAGGGGTTGTACTTCTTCTTGAACGTCTTGGTGTATCATCACCCATAGTCGGCCCTCTTTCCCATTGGGAAGTATCTGGAGTCAGGATTGATGCTAGGACTCTAGGCATAGAACGGATGATCAAAATATCAGTTTCTGCATTGGTGTCAACTTCCAATGATTTGATTTCATGATATTGCTCCAAACTACTGTATTCTGACGCTGAATTCGGCCCTTGGTTACTTTCCCAGGTTGTTTTTTGGTTGAATAAGCGGAACTTTTTCTTATTTCTTTTTTGTCAAAGTTGGGCGAGCACTGATAGCCTTGCTTTTTGAGGGATTCAAATTCTTTTTTAAGGTTGTCATACTCGTCTTTGAATAAAGCTTAGTTGGTTGTTATGCTTTTTATATCTTTGTACATACTGTCTCCTTGGGAATTTGCAGTTGATAGCTGCATTATGAGTTCTCAATTTTCCTGAGTAATTTCAGTATTTCTAGCCTACAATCTCGACACAACAGTCCAAAGTTTAGAAAATTCCTCTTTGATCTGGGAATCCTCTTCATCCCTATTCAGGACGGCTGGTTTTTCTGCAAGGTCCTCGAAGTTTTTGTTGATAGTATCCAGCTCAGCCTGAAATACTCTTCAAATTCATCAACTTTTGCATTTAATTTCAGGTGATTTCTTTGGCCCAAAGTGGCATGTATGGTAAGTCGTTCTGATTGAGACAATAGGTAATTTAAATGGCTTTCCAGTTTTCAACAGCGGTTATTCATGGTTTGTACCCATTCTTGTGATAGCCCATGGTGGGCCAGAACTTCTGTGGCTGTCTTTATGATTTCTTCATTCAGAAGCTCCTTGAGGGTGTTTAATCTCCCATGAGCTTCATTGGCAAGTCCCATATATCAACAATTACCTTTCAAACTTCAGCAAAACTGGAATTTAGCTTGTCCAATAGGGCATTTTGGGAAGATTGTTTCTCCCCTTGCAAAATGGTAGATTTCCGTGATTTCCAGATTTTGTCTAGCAATTATTCTCTGGGTATACTTAATTGAGGGTTGAACAAAGTTAACCAGTAATTTGTTAGTCGCTTGACTGTCTGTGAGACGTCTGGCAAGAGATGTCATGGTTGCATCATGGTACTTCATATATATCTCCATCTTGAGTGCCTGATCCATAAGGTAGTAGAACAGGCTGAAGGAGGGATCAATTTGTGAAGTACCAATCCTAAAACCCTGATATAGGGTTTCCAGCATAGATTTACGCTTGAAGATGTAAGATCAATCAGGCTGGTTATATCTGCATGAGCTCCCCCACTGTGATAAGATCCAGAGAGTAGAAGGTACCTGCTTCAGAGCCTTGGCGGCTAGTATTAACATAATCCTAGATTTCTTTGTCGCTAGTTTCCATCTCATTGTTGCTTTCTCGTCTGGATGATTCTGGAAGAAATTTGTTATGGGAATCCATTTCTGAGAGTGTAACCAGTTTTGAATAAGCACCAGTTGTGAAAATCTGAGGATTTCTCGCTTAATTATTATTATCCTGCATGTCTATTTGATATGAAGTTTAGTAGATTGATCCTCAATAATAACTGTAGTTTATGGTATTTGGACCATTCAAAAACTCACTAGGATTATTGTAATTGCCTTAACTCTTCTGGTCAATCTTGAGCGTAATTTTCCCTTCATGTTTGGCGACTTCTTCTGAGACAGGTATATATACAAGCTGTGGATTAAGAACGTACAGCTTGACAACACTTTCTCCAATGAATAAATTCATTGAGAAACCTGGGAAAGAGATTAAATAAATATAACTTTTATTATAAGCTATTTATTAGATGTCTAGTTATTAGGCCAGGCGCTGGTATTTAAATATCTAGGGCATCTCCTGGCCACATTTGAGAACACAATTTCAACAGATATTTTACCATCTCAATTTGGCCCTTGAACTGATACAACTGAAACCTTTTCTTAGGTTTATTGATGGCATAATACTCTCATAATTGGGAGGATTTCAGGTACAAAAATTGTTATAAAAGCATGAAAAATTGTCCTAGGATCTTCTTGATTTGCGTTTCGTCATACTGCTGATGGAATAGACCTTCTGTGAAATTTCTGCATTATTTGAGGTAGATGATGTACCCTAATTGGGACGTTGGCAGGCCTCTCCCTTGATAGCACTAGGTACTCCCTTTCAGGTGGTCCATGGGTAAGTGCTATTGTGCCAATTATGCGGATCAACATATGAATTTCGCCCTGAGGCAGAAACTGATTACGTTTTTTGTTCATCTGATGGTCCATGAGATTTTTAGACGTTTATTTTGGGTCAGTCCAAAACGATTTTGTATGCAACTTAATTGATTGTGTTCCCAATAACTGGGACCAATTGCTGAGATTTGATGAATAGGAAATCAGCCATAATATGCGAGCATATTCAGCCTGAGTGCTTAGATAAAATACTTGATCAAATTGACATTGAGATATTTGGCCCAAGTTCATATATTTGCAATAGGCTTTTGAGGTGAGAGTATAGGTGTATGCTCAAGCGTTAGAGGGATAATTGGCCTGTTATGATGGTTGTTGAAGGTTTATTTTTGAGTCAACCACCAGAATCTGAAACAACAAACAATTTTTTCTTCACCTGTATTAATAATCCAGAAGTACATTGATTACAGAGTTTTGTAATAAGAAACAATCATCAGCCTTTTTAACTGAATGATGCTCCTCCCCCTCCACATGTAGCACCCCTGGCTCACATGAAACGTGCATAAATCTTTAATAAGAAGCTTTGCTATCAATATTATACTATATGAAATTTACTTCAATGATTATAAATTTTGTATAGAAAGGTATACAATCAAGTTTACTATTGTGAGATAATAAAATTTATATCATATTTTATCAACTTAATCTTCCATTCTCAAAAAGAGTTCAGTACAATTAGCTTAGCGGACAGCTTTTATACCATCCCTTAGGCAACCACAAAGTACTTAGCATACCACTTTTATCATATTTTAAGTAAACTTGATTAGCACCAATAAAGCAGATTATCTTAGCCATAATTTCTACAGTAAGGGACTTTATATCATTCGATAGTAGTGTTATTAATTTATTCACAAAATTTTCATAATTGTCACGATAATCCTTATTATTCCCTACATTTTATACAGTTCTGACTTGATACCTCTAACAACAACAACGTGGAAAAGCAGATGTTATAGGAATGAGTTTCATAGGCTCCTAAGTTTATGTAGCAACACTGTATGTACTTAAAAAACAGAAGAAAGGTGATCAGGCAAAAAAGAAAGATTTGCGCCTTAAATTTCTTAATCTTTTTTTCTTATTATAACTTATAACATACTAAATCTAATAACATTTCATGCACGCTTATAAGTCTTAACAACTTTGGAATAGTTGAAGCCTTTAGTTTTTTGGTGCTCATATCATAAAATTCCTTTGGTTTATTATAAAAAACCCATATGAGATACAGAGTTTTTCTTATTTCACAGCTTAATTAATTATTGGTTACTAAATAGATTACGCTATGAAAAATTATAATATTTTAATTACTCTTTAATGCCTAAAGTAAAACTTTATACCACATCTTGAGTAGATTGGTGCAAAATAAAACTTTTGTACATTTTAACTATATTTATCTATGAAATCACCTGGTGTTTTTGATATGATACTTTTAAACCTTTGCATTTTCTTTTGTTTTAAGATTTATCACTAAAACATTTTTTATTAAAGATTGATTTGAAATGTTTCCATGATAAGCCATCTTAAAGATAAAGTTCTATAATAAAAGGAATTTCAGAACATACTATGTATTTAAAATGTATTAAAATCTTCTAGTAATTGATGAATTCAGCATGACATAATAGGATAAAGCGAAAAATGGTTATTTTATATAACTTAACAGCTTACCTGCCAATATAATATGTTACTAATCAGTTATGGTCTATCTCTTAGGTTTTCTTTAAACAATACCAGACTAATTGTTTCCCTTTTGCAATAGAATATGTTCTAAATATAGCCTTTCTATCCTATTACTAAGGCAGTTTCAAAGCGTGACCTTCCAAGAATGCATTGAACAGAGGGACACACTGGGTTATTAAACTCAGTGCCTTGAAGCTAATGTAGGATCAGTTACACCACTCTTGACGGGTCCTCAAGCTATTTAGTTAACTTTAGTAAAAATATTATAGTTAGATAATATAAGTAATTTAAAACTTGAATTATTTTTGTAATGGTCAAAGCATGCTACATTACCTAAACTATAAAAGGTCTTGGAGAGTTAAAAGGCAAAAACCTGAGTTTTAAATGAACTATAACGGTTTAGTTGACGTAGAAAAGGCTGTGAAGTGCACCAAAATCCCTATATGGATTTTAAATAATAAATCTATTGTGGGGAAGGCCGACCATGGGATGGACACTTCCAAATATGACTCAGAAGAGACAAAACTTAGTACCAGGGGAGGCACCCCAGAGAAGCGATGCTATCTCTTGTTGCCAGCAGGAACGCCACTTATGGGAAAGGGGAGGGAACGTGTGAAGGGGCCGTAGCCACAATTGAGCACGTGTGGAGGAAGGGGTCTGAGTTGATGAACCAGACTGGGAACCAGGAGGAGACCAGCTGTCTGCGACGTGGTGGGAGGTATCTGAACAACCATGCTTGAAAGTGGTCCACCAAATGAGACTGGAATCTGTGGACCACTTCTGTGAGGGTGGGTGTGGAACCTGCAATGGCATCTAAGACAATCGTGTGGATGGTCCACATGGCGATTGCAACCACCAAAGCACGGAGGGAGGGTGGAAGGGAGGAGGCCATTGATAGAGCAAACATATCTCTTGACAGACCGAAGGGATGCGTTTGATCCTGGCTCAAAAGACGTTGAACTTCTCGCCATATCACTTTAGAGGTATGGCACTTCTCCAAGCGGTGGAACAGCGTTCCATACTGGCCACACACGACACAGGATGAGTGTAAAGCGTTAGAGCGCTCAGCTGTACGATACACCCGCCTCAGGCAGCGCCACACATGGGAGCGGACTTGAGGCTGCAATAGAGGATGGTGTACGTATTTCCAGATAGTTTTTTGGGTCTCAATGGAGTAAGGGATGTCCATCATGTCCAGGTAGTCCACCCTGGATAGGACATGGGGCCGAATGGGGATCACGCCATCATGGATGGGTAGCCCCTGTACCTCTTTTGTGAACTGAGAGGGGCGTCCTCTTTGGGTTGTATGTCCGCTGATACAAATTCTCCACTCAGTGCTCCGCATGGAGAGTAGGATTCGTTTGTAGTGGGTGTTAGTCCTGTGAGGACCTGTGGCTGATGTGTGTGATGTGAGGTATTTTATCAGGGAGTGGGGGTTCAATGGATTGATAAGGCCCAAAGCATGGGAGAAGTTGGAGCAGGCTGCGCGGGACCAGTGTTGGGAAGGGAGTGTAGGGGCGGTGACGGCTGCAATCCAGGTGCCCAGGATCTTGGCAGCATGGGTTTTGAAGTCAAGCAGGCCCAAGCCACCATGATGATGAGGGCCAAACATGATCTCTAGCCGCACTGGCGGAGGGCGGCCTGACCAAAGCCATCCTTGCAGCAAGGCATACAAGGATTTGAAGAAGCTTGGGGAAAAGGGGATGGCGTGGGCTCTGAACCAGACTTTGGAGAGGAGCATAGAGTTGGCTAAAACCACCCTGCCAGTAAGGGAAGTAGGGTGGGCTCTGAGAGAGGAGATTTGCTTCGTCACGTTATCCAGAATATGACACTCCATTACTGCTGACGCGTATCCGCCTGCCTCCATCCACATGCCCAGATGGCGTACCGGTCCTATGGTAGGACGTAGCACAAAGGGGAGCACCAGTGGAGCGTTGTGTGTTGAGTAATTAGGCTGAGGACGTGGGTGAGCAGATGGGCCAGGTTGGGAACTAATTGCTGGGGTCCAGTAGTTCTGAAACCGACCAAGAAGGATGATTTCGGTTTTGGAAGCATTCAGTGCCGCGTTGCTTACCCGGAAATACTCCTGGATGAGAACTTCAAGCGTGCGTGCATCTTGATTAATAGACACCCCAACTACACAATCATCTGCGAACGCCATTATCTTGACTGGGGCTTGGCCTGGCACATGGACCCCAGTGAGTTGGGCATTCACAATTCGCAGTAGTGGGTCAAGGCTGAAGTTGTATAAGAGTGGGCTGAGGGGGTTCCCTTGTTGAAAGCCCCTTTGAGGGTGGACTACTTCTGTCAGGAAGCCAGGGCCACGCACTGCCATTGTTGCAGATTCCGTGAGCAGCATTACCCAGTTGATAAAGCGAGGGGGTAGGCGGAATTGATGTAGGCAGGCCCTGAGGTATTCCCAGTTTACTCTATCATAGGCCTTCTGTTGGTCCAAACATACAAGTGCCCCAGAGGCTGTGGATTGACATACATTAGCCACAGAGTGCACATTATCCCGAATCGACATTCTGGGGATGAAACCAAATTGTTCTGGGGAGATGGTAGCAGATGCTACAGTCCCTAAACGGTTAGCCATGATTTTTGTTAAAAATTTTGGTGTCAGTGTTTGTTAGAGAAATGGGGCGCCAGTTGGCTAAGTCTATCTTAACCCCTTTCTTGAAAAGTGTGACTGTAAAGGCCTCATGTCCTCCTGGTAAGAGGCGCGTTTCCAACAGGCTTTGGTTAAGTGAGGCGAGCAGCAATGGGGATATATATTTGAAGTACTTTTTGTAGAACTCATATGGAATTCCAACTGGGCCTGGGCATTTTTGATTTGGCACACCGCAAATGGCTGTCCATATTTCGTTCAGAGTAATCAAATTCATTATTTCCGGGTATTGGAAAATGGTGCAGATGTGGGCTCAGTCGAGAAATTCCGCCACTTCAGCTGGCTGAATTGGATTAGATTGGTAAAACTCAGAGTAATACCTTTACATTTCGATTGCCACTTCAGCCAGTATATCCGTAATGGAATTATCCGATCTTTACACCTGTGTGCAGGCCACACTCTGGCGTGGTGTGAAAATTTTTTCAAAGAAATGTGCAGTGCACTAGTCGCCTTTTATGATGCGTGTGGCACTGTACTGAACACAAACCCAATGTTTGTGTTGGCTTTCGAGTGCGTTGAGGTGGGCGGCTGCCTCCGCCCACTTCTGGCCCCATGCAGAGCTGTATCCTGTAACTGGGATGTTGGACTCCAAGTGCTAATTCTGCCAAAGCGTGCAAAATGACCACCGATGTGGCTCATGAGTGTCTGGAGGAGAGATGGCGATAGTGGTGGATGGTGTCATCTTTGAAAGTTGCCCATGTGGAAATGGGGTCCACGCAAAACGGTGCAACAAACTTTTTTTGCCAAAGTTGCCTCTTCCACCCACGTGGAAAATCCTGGCAACGTGAGCTTGGGGGGGCGGATTTTGCACCAATGTGGGGCCTTAGCAGCTGTGACAGGTAGGTGGTAGGTTAACAAGACCAGCCGATGGTCAGAGAATTCCATTTTTTTGTTTTTTTGAAGTGGGAGATGTGGGGTTGGAACTTTGCTGGCATTAGAATAAGGTCGATGTGGGTCATGGACCTTAATTGGCCGTTGTGGACGTGGGGACGTGTCATGTTTTTGAGCAGTGGGGCATGTCATGGCAGCACATCCATTAACCCGAGGGTGGCCTTTTAAAACGCGTAGTTCTACATGACCCTGGGGGGCGTGGGGTGAGGAAGGCTACCAGTCCGTTGGTGTGTTTAGCCAACAGTTCATGTTGCCAACTAGGAAAGAGTCTGGGGTAGTGGGAGGGATTTGACCAATGAGAAAAATTCCTGACACTCGTGTGCACCATTTGGGGCATAGATGTTGACTATTGTGTGCGCTACGTCAGCCCACGAGAAAGTGACAATAAGCACTTGGCCATTTAGGAATATTTCTGAGGATAAAAATTTGAAAAAAATTATTTTTCCAAATTAGCACCCCACAGTGCTTCAACAAAAGGATAAGGATGGGAGGAGCATTGTTTTCCAAGTTTCCTCAGAACCTCATGGACAGTGGGACTCCTGGATGGCCAGGATATCCACAGGTAAATTGTGTTGTAAAAAACTCAGTTTCCTAGCCTGGGATGGGGAGGCCTTGAGTCTGGTGATATTCAATGTCCTTAAAGTGAAAGTTTCCCCCATCGCACCTTAGGTGTGAGGGGTGGGCACCCAGGCCCACCAGCCTCTTCTAGATCCCCACGGGCCTTCACAGCAGTGTGGGTGTTAGCAGTAACGCTATTGGAGTTTTTGTTAATTTTGTGGAAAGAGTCGCATTGGCTTTAGCCTTCACTTTCTGTTTTCCCGATGTCAAACAAATTTTTTGCGGTACAGATGAGTTTGGTGCACCGTTGAGCAGGTCGAAATTTTTTTTTAGTTGGGATAGGTCCCAAGTCAGTTTTAACTGGAGCTTGGGTGCAATGATTGGGTGAGATCAAATCTCCCATTGGATCCTCAGATGGAGTGGCCCACTCAGTATGGGCTTCTCAATCTGATTGGTTGATGGATTCCTGAGTTGCTTCCACCGTGAAGGTTTCCATGTCCTCCTGGCGTTGTGAGTGTGGGATAGCAGTGGTAGCTTTGGCTGCTTCCTTGGCCGCGGTCCTATGGGCCTGCTTGGCCTTCTTCTGCTCTTGCGGGGAGATAGGCTTTAACAATAAGTAGCAGCCTTGTGCTCCCCACAGGAAAGCCTCCTTGGTGCTTGCGGTTGGTTTGTAGTGCGCCTCTCCGCTGGCCATTACTGCTGAGGTATGCTCTTGGAATGTGATGCCCTCCTTGATGGGGCATGCGTGCGCCTTATGGCTGAACGCATCACAGTGGGTGTGGATGGGGGGCGCGCTGTCCACAGTTACCCGGAAAGGGTGTGTGATATGCCCTGCAATATCAATAAAAGTGGAGTGTGGGATCTGGGTTAGGTCCTTCGCGATCTCCTCAGTTGGGGTCAGAACTGCGATGGCTTTGCCAGTGCACAGGTGTGGCATCAGCATGAAGCGTTGCATTTCAAAAGATTGTATTTCGCCATATATGGCGAGACCATCTTTCAGTTGTTGTTCTAAAATGTCACGTTTTACCGTAGTAGGAAAAAAGTCAAATGTGAGGAAAATTTGGTTTGATTTTGTCCATCTGGTGTGTTTGGTTTTGATGACCCATTGCCCTTTGGGAGGTTGACCACTATGCACACCTCTGCAGCCTCTTCTGCTGCTGTTTTGTTTTTGAAGCCTAGGTCCAGCCAACCGTGTGACATGGAGTGAGGTGCAATGTACACTGCAGTCAGGAAAATTGTGCGCACATCTTCACAAAATTTTTCCCATAAGGCTGTTTTTTTTTTGGATGTCCAGAAACACACAGACTCTGAATTCCACCGTCGAAAGTAGCTGGGAGTGTGGCGTGTTGATGTACTGGTTGCATCATGCTTGCCATGCGAGAATCTCTCCAGGAAAATAGTGACCGCCGGTTTTTTAAAATTTTTATCTATTCCACCAGATTCTCCAGGGCGTTTTTGAACGTTGGATACCGCGGGCCTTCCACCTTCTCCTCTTACCTTGCTTGCCCAACTGCTCCCTGACATGGGCGCAGACTAATCTCCTCTGTGAGATTATTAAAATAGATTTAGTCTTGATTTGAATTGGTTGCAATAGTGATTGCAACGAGAAAAAAAAGTCCCTATATGGATTTTAAGATAAGTATTTCCAAAATTGTGGGAAGGTAAATACTAAACTTCAGGGTAAATGAAATGCATGATGTTGAAACCTGGTAAGGTTTGGCGGAAACTCTAGCTGTACCATCATATTAAAAAATATAAAATTATTAGCTTTTAAGAGTTATTAAAAGTCCACCATCAGGCAAAAATGGGAGTTTTGATAAGCTCTAGAATGGTAGGTTCTTGTGGTCAAGTACGTTTAAATCCATATGCCACAATTGATATTAGTCAGTTTGTGAAAATATTACTTATAAGCTTTGACTTTCTCATGCTAGAGCGAATTTGTTCCTGATGGTAGAAATATAATTTAGGGCTATTTATTCTTGTGATGGTTTTCAAACTTAAAGTGACTCATTTGAATTTTTTTATGTTAGTTAGCACTTTTCTGATTTGTAGTTTAATGGGATTGAACGCAAACTAGACAACTCTCATATAATTATTAGAGTCCTATTTGTTTAGATCTCAAAAATGACTTTCTAGAAACTATATCTACCAACAGATGTTATTTTAGTCTCAATTTTTAATTATAACACCTGTAACACTCATAATAATGCATATAATTATACACATTTTATTAGATCCTTTTGCTTTTCCTATTGGCTTATTTGATAGCTTAATGCTCATCAAAATCTTCTTTGGCTGTGATATTTACCTTGTCTGCTATTGATACTATTGTCTTAGTTTTTAGATTAGCTTTTATCACAACAGGGCATTAATCTTAGCTTGGAATAAGCATTTATTGGTAAAGTGTTTTGATGAACTACGCTGGAAATTTCTTTTTGTTCACCATTAATTTGTACCATCTGGTATGGCTACTTTTTTCAATATAAATAATTTTTACAAAATTTTAACATCAATTTTCAACTTGTGGTTTCTATACAATGTTATTGTAGTGAAGTGTTCACCCTCTGCCCATTATATACCTCTAGAGTCAACTGCTTGGAACGGTTAATTCTATTCTGATAGCTTTTGAATAAGTCTTTTTTCCTATCTGTCCCTATAGCCTAAAAGCCATGTGTTCCCAAATCTCTTCATTTTAATCATAACTGTATTTAAGAGTTTTTGAAAATTATAATTCAAACTCCAAATAGCTCTTTTTTAGTATTTCATCTTTTTTCATCCTTATCTTATTATATTATTTACCCTTGATATATCTAATCTAGGTACTCATTTTTGTGTAATTAATGATCACAATTCAAGGGGCCATTGATGTTAATGAAAAACTCATAGGCTGCTAAGATCCAGAGGTTAGGGAAATAAAAAATTTCAAAGTCTTTTAAGAGTGATGTAAAAGTACTATAGGAGTCATACTTCAGTTCTTAATGACTGAGGTAGGTCAGATGTGATGATCTAGTATACAGTGCCATCTTGATATATACCATGATGCAGTTGTGAATGAGGAACTGTCCACATTTGAGTATCAAAGGCGGCGCAAAGAAAGGAGTTGTTGATGGTCCATACTGGAGTGTTATAATCTATGACCTAAGGTGTATGGTTGCATCCAGTGAGAATCTGAGCAAACATTATTATTTGGTTTAAGTTCAAATTTAATAGTTATTTTTGGAGGAGCTTATAAACTCTTGGCCAGAATTATGCTCTTTCTAATCACGTAAAATGAAGGAAGTGGGAGTCTGTGGGCTCAGCACAATAAGGCTGTTCTTGTGAAGAAGTGCTTACCTTTTTTATGGTCTGTAAGAACTGTGTAGTTGTCACCACAGCGAATTGGAGACCATGTCAATAATGATGGATTGAAGAAATATTTTTGGAGAATCTTGTAGTTGTTTTTTAGAGGTAGAAAAGCTCAAGAATTTTATATCTTAGGGTGTCATACCAAGGGATGAAGCAAATCATGTCAAATATTCCATCATGTGTGCTTTCATGGTGACAAGATTCTCAGCGTAACAATCTTTTTGAATGTATGTAAAGTTCAAAGCTTTGCTTGAAAAAGTAAACTAAAGGAGAGGTCAAAGAAGATGAAAAGATATGGCGAAATAGACTACTTTATTATGTTTAAAATGTCATTATTTATAGGATGTGTGGGGACATGGTGCCCAGAGGACCTCCATGGCCCTGTAAAATCAAGATATTTCACAGCCTTCCAGATTGACTTCCTGGTTTAAGCTGTTGGGATTTAGGATATGACCTTATTATCCCACCCGACCAAAATTATACATCTGCTTGTCAACTAGTGAATTCTTTCCGTGAGTGGATATGGCAGTTATTGTTATATATATGATGTGTATTGTATAGATAATTATACCAAATGAATATTTAAGAAATCGCTGGGTATTGATCCGCTAAAATAAAAATGTTTTGTCAGGGATGGTCCCCTGAAAATAAAAAAGCAATTAAGTTGTCAATTTTCATATTGCTAATTTTAATTACTTATAGGAGTCAATCATAAATTTGTTACTAAGTGACTTTGGGATTATTGGAGTTGTTAGCCAATTGATGACGCCTTAATAGCAACTGAAGATTTAACCTTTTGGTTATCACGACTTGCTGGCTATGGTAAGAGCCCCATTACCTAAGCATGTTGCTAACCAATTAAGGTGAATCTTTGGTTTTGAAGGCGTTGAGAACGTTCTTTGTTTAAAATATGAATAGGGTGCGTATGATTACAGTAGAGAACCCAACTGAAAAAAATAGGAAGATCATCGTTTTATGATACACTGGAGAGTGAATTTACTGGCAATGACTGCCGTTGCCAATTGAGGCGCCAAAAGAAGAATTGGACACCTAATCCCCTATATATTCCCTAAAATTATTTATAAAGAAGATTCTTGTAGACAAATAATATTTAATTTATTAAAGATTGTTGTATTCTTGATTATCTTAGGACTATAGTAGAAGGATCAGATATCCCTAAGCTAAATATTACTACAAAGTTCTCCGCGGTTCCTGAATTTAAAAAGAATCTATGAACCTAGTCTTAGGTTAAGTTCTACCTGAAGGGAGGTTTTGAAGTTAACACTAAGAAGACCACTGACTATATTTGCCGGATAAGTCTAAGGAGAGACCTCTGATTAAAGTTTATGTGCCAAGTCTTAAGAGTAGTATTTTTAGTAACTCTGATGCTGCTGTCAGTAGGGTGAGTGCTGTTGTTTTCCAGAAGTTGCCAACTTCTGAAGAGAAGTTTAAGAAAGAGGAATTACCTTGTTGTATGGCGAAATTATTTAGTACTTTTATTAGTGTATTGAAGGAATATTGTTGTGCCTGTTCCAAGGAGAGTCCAGGTCAGTAGGAAGATTTGATTTTGAAACGCTCAATTAGATACTAGTCTTCATACTAGTATCATTCATCACATATTTACAAGATTATTTATCAACAATTATTGGTTGCAAATATAAAAACCCGTGAAAGAAAATAGATGGAGCTTAAGGAGCTACAAGGAATAGCTTCAGAGATCAATAGTGGCGCTCAACCCAGAAGAGGACCTGAGTGCAAAGCTTCCCCAAATTTAACGATTGGTTCTTAATTGATTAGCCACCAGTTCCAAAAATTTCACAGATGCCCTCATTGTTCTGCATTGTCCTCGTTACTGCAATAGTAAGGCTCATGTTGTGAGTTTTAGGAAGTGTAGGTGGGATTCCTTGAAGATGTCTCTATTGATTCTCATGCGTGTGACGCTTCCTGATTGAAGCTCTCATTAGCGCCTTCAGGGATAGGTTTTGTTCAAGATGCCTCAAGAATTGACCTTTTGAGGGTTAATTCAGGAGTAGGGATTTTGACTTTCTCATCATCTCAAATACTGAAAACGCCTTTCAAGATCCTGTCAGAGGGGGTATAGGGCATAGGAATCGGCCATGTATTTTGTTCACCACTGACCCTTGATTCATGTCAGCAATGGAGTTCTCAGAGTTCACTCTATTAATGATTGTGTAGGGTCCAGACCAAATAATATCAAGATTGTTCTGTTGAGCCCCAGATCAATGATGATAAAAGATAATGAGGTCACCTTATTGTTTAAGGGTAGGAAGGGTCAGTCAACAACAGGTAAGGATGTCTCCCTTTCTGTGGTGGTGACAATACCTTGTATGACTAGGGCTTGAAGCCAGACAACTTCATTGGATAAGACCCTAATGGTCAAATTGGAGTTCTCAGGCACAGAGGTATTGAGTAAAGTCTGAACGCTACTTGGTAGTTGAGTATTGCGCCCATATAGAGCTTTAAAGGGGGACATCTTGATAATTAATGTTAGCTTATTTGACTCGAAGTGCAAGTGCCCTATGGCTCCCACCTCTGCCACTCCCCCTCTGGCGTTGGCTCGGCTGCTGCCACGCCCAAATTTTTTGAGTGGGGCTCGATTCTCCCGCCCTCAACCTAAGCAAATTCTGGCGTGGCTTCTGAAACTGCAGCCAATCAAAATTTTAAAAATTTTTAAAAGTTGGTCAATTTAAGATAACCTGAGCTGATGGCTGAAACAGTTTCTGCTGAGCTGCCATGGTCAACAGTTTGTGGCCAATCAGGTGTGGCCAACTTGCCAACTACGGTGGCAGGGCTGGCATTAGTTGAGTCAAACCCTTTTGAGTATCTCAACTGGATTTTCAAAAACAGCTGGTTGTAAAATGTTAAACCAGATTTTTCATTGGAGGAGTTTTTTGTCAATTCTCCCAAATCATGCTCCTGCCAATTTCGTCCCAAAAACGGTTATCCCATATATAAAAATATAAGTAAAATGGCAGTTGAAGCTGCTACAGCTCTTGCCAACACCCTCCTCTGCCAACAACTCCATAGGGCGATGTAACCCCTCGTTGAGGGTATTCCCATCCCAAATTTCCCACATAATTTTGAGGGAATGCAGAAATTTGAAATTGAGGAGCTTACTTTTGGTGAAAGCTGCGCTTGCATTGATTCAGCAAAAACCTCTCTTTTTGACCCCACTTACCCCAAAACCTGCTGTCGCATCAAGTCATTTAATTGTTTTTCTGCTTTCATCACTTTTTGCTAAAAATCAACTTGCTCAATATGTTGAGGTGATAGACACTGCCAGCCTCATTACCAAAGAAAACCCAAGATTATACCTCCTTATGCCTCATGTTACTTATGCTCCTACCCTGATGATATCCACCATGGTCTGCTAGCTAAAGCGGGCGCCAGATAAAAGTTTCCCTAAAGATTCCTCCCCTTCTGATATAGCTTCCTAGGCTGTAAGATGACGTGCCATATTAGGAAAAAAATTATTTGAATAATCCCTTCATTTGGACATTTGCAAATAAAGATGTATGGCGGCTCCCCTTTTGGGTTGGGCACCACTAGTGCTAAAAAATGTTAGCTTATTTTATGTCAAGTAAGGCGCTGGGTATGTAATGGCTTCAGTGGGTTGGGTCAGAGGTGGCCATCTTCTGCAAAATAAAGATGAGAGTTCTGTTATCCTGTTATATCACCCCATTGGTTTAGGGGTTATAAGGGAAAGTGCAACTTTGGTTAGTTCTAAAAAGCAATGTTAGTTATTAGACTACCTGCGAGGTGAAATTTAGCTCTTTTTCCAAAAGTAAGGTTTGTGGGCATCTGTGCTGAGTGAAAATGGATTGAATATGGAATAATCCATGGCTTTTGCGGTGGCAGTGGAGGAAGAAATTGCTTTGACCCATTTGTTAAATGTCCACAGCTAATAGGATATATTTATGGACGTGTAACCCAGCGGGCGGAGGGCCCACTATGCTGATTCTAATGTCATTAAAGGGGCCTGACATGGCCACAACTGAACGCTGATATTGGGGACTGGCTAGCCTAGGGATCGACAAGTCATACAAGCCTCTAGAACTTCCTAATGGTCTCTAACATTTGAACCTGATAGCACGTTTTTTCAGCCATTTGTCTGTCTTTTTACACTTCCCCATGTCCCATGGTTGTATACCCTTCTAAGAGAACATCAATTTGGGAATATGGGCAGATATTAAGGAGCCATTTCTTATTTTTTTATACAACATTCCCTCTTTAATTTTAGTGTCTCAAGTCATATTTTAAGGCTTAAATTGATCCCAGGAGTCTCCAACTCCATTCGTTTAGACAGCTAATTATATTATACATTCAGTCTTCAGGGGTTAAAGCAGTGAGTACTGGAATACTATAGAGACCGTCAACGTTCTGATGAATCACTCCTGTGCGATGGACTATAGTATAATCATCATTCTGCAGCCTTAGGGCCCATCTTGCTAACCAGCCATCCAGGTCCTTCATCTGCTGCAGCCATTAGAGCGAGAAATGGTTATTTATAACGGTGAAATGAGTGCCATATAGGTAGGGCCAAGTATGCTTGATTGCCAATAAAACAGCCAGGCACTCGTGCCAGTGACACTATAATTCTATTCCACCTTTCTCAGGGTCTTGATAAAGTAAGCCACAGGATGATCTACCTGATCTTCGTCATGCTGAGCTAGGATGGCCCCAACAGCGACATAACTACTGTGTAGTGAATAGCAAAAAGGGATGATCGAAGCCTGGACAAACTAAATATAAATTAGTACAAAGTATGATCCACAATTAAAAAAAACGCCTGTTCCTTTTCAGGCCACAACTTGAAAGGCGCATTCTTCTGTAAGAGGTAAACCAGGGACTTGGCTAAGTCATCAAACTGAGGAATAAACTGACAATAATAGCCCACCATGCCCAGGATTACTTAAATATTCCTAACTTTCTGAGGGCGGGAAATCTTCAAAATGGCTTTAATTTTATCTGGGATAGACTGGATACCATCTATTGATACTTTGTGTCCGAAAACATTGTTTTGGATCAAAAAAGAGCACTTCAAAGGCTTAAGCTTTATTGAGGCTTTTATAATACAGTTAAAGTCTTTCCAGAGGTGTTTCACATGAATGTTAAAGGTTTGCAAGTAGAAAGTTATATCATCAAGGTACACGAGGACATAGAATAGATTTAAGTTCCTTAATATACTGCCCATTGCACGTTGAAAGGTGGTGGTCACGTTGAAAAGACCCTGGGTCATCTTTGTTGGCTTAAATAGACCCTCGTCATCTATGAGTGCAACATATGGATCAGTCTTCAGGGGCGAGCTCTATTTTCCAATTTCTGCTAGTGAAATCCATAGCATAAAATTATTAAGACCTGGTAAGCAAGAGGAGAGAGGCATCAATCTGGGGCAAGGGGTAACTGTCCTTTTTGGTAATGGAGATAAACTTATAAAATTCCATCACCACACAATGGCTGCCATCCTTCTTACAAACTAACGTGAGGGGAAAGGTCCATGAGCTACGCGAAGGTACCAATAGTCCAGCTTCAAGTAATTGCTTGAGCTCAAAAGTCACCAAAGCCTCTTCAACTTTACTTTTTTGGTAGGGTGGGACCAAATTGGGGGAGCGTCCCCAGTCTTCGCTAGATGCAAAATGCCATTAATTCTTCAAAATCGTAGGTAGAGGATGAGAAGAGGTTTAAGTAATCCTCCAGAAATTCCTTACCTTGGCTTTGTTAATCACTAGTGAGCTCTTTCACAATAGAGGTGTCAACTAGAGCTACTTATGGGGGTGTTTCTAGCTCATTATCCCCTAGACTTCCAAAGCTATGACATCGTTATTGCATATATAGGAAGGAGGCAAACATAACCAGCTGGAGTAAAAGGCCCACTATCCTAGGTCTGTCAGTCAAGTTAGCCAGCAACAACAATATGGATCCAACATAGGCGATCTAAATATTTTAACATATCAGGTCCTCTTTGACAGATAGTTTATTCAGGGCTCATATTTTACGCAGTTGTCCAGAAGGAATATAAATATGAACCTGGGTGTTGACAATAACCTGGGACTTTAGTGGAGTAGTTGTCGTCTTAGGCAGATAAATTGCCATGCCCTCTTGGCCATCTACCACAGGAGGGGGTATCCGTACATGAGAGCCCCATACATGATACTCAAGCAAGTTATCCAGCTTTCACTCTCCAGCAGGCAAGTGCAAGCTTTGACCTCCATTTTGGCACCATGGGAGGTTTCAAAAACCAGTGGGACCTGGTGTCCCATCAGGGATAAGAGCCTTCATCATAATGCATGATGGCAGAATAGTCCCAGAGAAACTGAATTCCTAGGAGAAGGTTATAGCTCATGTTTTCTAATGCAATGGCAGGGTATTCAAGGAAAGCTTTCCAAAAAAATGGGTAGAGTGAAAAACCCCCAATGGCCTGAGTGCAATGTGACTCAGCCGTGCCATATTCCATATAATTTGGCAAGTATAAGAAATTTTGATGCGCTTCATAATTTAGATGAAATGTCATACACAGTGGAACCCCAGTTGACAATACATGGACAGGTATTTTGTGAACTCAATTAGCAATACATGTAACGAGGCTCCAAAATTTTGGGATAGAGTGAGGAACATTGGAGATTCATTATAAGAAGAGTAAGCAGTATCAGTTTCTTTATTATCAACGTGTACAAAATATATTCTTCTTGTATAACTGTGATAAACTCAATAGATGTCACAAAGCATTTTAAGGTGGTACAGGGTATCACCATGAAGTGCCTCGCCCTTCATGCTGGCAGACCTTTTTCAAAATCCTTAGCAAGTCTATTCCGATAAGCCTTGGCGCTATGATGGAATCCTTTGCAGTAGAAGAATTGAGGTAAGGGATTATTCTGATTTTTGGCAATGTGGACCTAAGAGGATACTGGAGGAGATGGAAGCGGTAGACTTTGGATGAAAGTTAGATGCAGGAATTTCATCAAATGCTTTTTTAATTTTCCTGGCACAGGTGAAGCTATCCTTCTGTCCAATCATGTGCATCTGGACCTCATTATAAGATCACAATGTGTTATGATCATGGTTATGGCATCAACCAAGGTAATGCAATTAGTGGTTACCTAAGTTTGCGCTTGGTCATAGAACTAACTGGAGAACTCCACATGACTTTCTCCTTTGTTCAGCCAAATTCCCATAATCGTTTGCTTTGAAATGACAAATTTGGCTGATTCTGAATTTCTGGATTGGAGCGGTACAGACTTTTTCCCAGAAGCAACATTCCTTTAGATGAAGAGTCATAATCTCCTAGGCTGTGATATTCAAGCAGGTATGGATGTGCTTCACCTTCTCCATTCTGTAGCCTCTTCCACCAAGCTTACATAGGAGTATAGGAAGGAGGCAATTCTTCTCTACCCTGGGTGAACTTCTCCTTATAACTAGGATTAAAGTTAGTCACAAGTGGGTTGGAAAGAGTTTTGACATTAGGAACCAGCGCAAGTCCATAGATCTCAGTTTCCACTTAATCACAAGGGGCTTATTGATTCGATTTTCATCTTAATCCTTATAGTTCTTCTTAAAAGTCATCCTAATTTCGGTTTAGCAAGGCAATGATGGCTTTATAGGAAAACTGCTCCTTTGGAGCATTAATCCCAAATGTTAGAAGAGCAGCTGACTCTCAATGTTGCTCAAATGAGTTTTAACCTGCAACAGATTTGTTCAAGTTGGTTGATGGGACCATTGGCGTTATTTTGGAAAATGAACTGAAATTATCCATATTATCTTACAAGGCCTAAATTAAAATTCTGGAGTTGAGAGGCGCCCATCTACTTAAAGTTTGCATCCTTGAGCCACAATGCATATATGATCTTTATAAGGCAGTAAGCGCCATAAACTTGTCTTGTTTCCAGGAGTCATTAGGATTTCTAGGACTAGGCACCGTGGGGCCAGAAGGTCCTTATGGCCCACAGGGACCTTTAGCCCTTCTTGACCTTCAGGGCCTTCTGGACCTTCTGGACCTTCTATTCCATGGAGCCCTTCAGGCACTTCATTTCAGGAGGCAATATCATGTGATGCTAACTCCTGGTAGTGTTTTGGAGGGTCCTCAAAATGTCTTTTATCTTGTTGAGGCGCTGGTTCCAGGCGGCCTCAAGGTAATGCAATTTTTGACGAAGCTGATCCTTGAGGTATTCCAAAAATTCTGCTATCTAATATGGTGAGCTTATTATGAGCCTCATTGATCAACCGATGGTTATTGATAATGGCTTCCAAATTGTCATTAACAAAGAAGGAGTCCATATTATAAAATTCAACAGTATTTGATTGTAGGGTTTAAGTAAGCCCTAGTTGTCATAGTATTTCATGGTGATGGAACCTGTTTATTTGTAGGAGATGGAGTATGTTTGGATTGATGAAGCTTAAATATAGCGTTTGGTACCCAAAGCTAATTCTCCCAATGGTAGTAAGGCCAAGGAATATAAATCTCACATCATGGAAGGCATCAAAGAGGCGCGGGAGTGACTGGATCATCATCTCATAGAATAGATGCCAATCAATAGTTGTTATTTAAATCTCGTTGAAGTTCTCATATTGGAGGTGATACTGATTACTATCAATGGATGGTAGGGAAAACTGGAATGTGGCCCAAACTCTAGGCTTTCAGGCTGTAGAGGAGGTACTATGTATTGAGAGGAGTTAATACTTTATATTACACTTCCTGAAGGATTGACAGTTTGGTTTTAAAAAAATTATTATTCTCCAATTTTTGTGATAGACATTTTTACTTGGACAGCTCATAGATCCCTGTAGTGAGTATTAATTATATTAGCGTAACAGTTCTCTTGACTGTAGCCAAAGTTGAAAATGGGCTTAAGCTGTAACCTAGTGGAGAGGTCAAAGCAGATGAAAAGATGGTGCAAAATAGACTATTTTATTGAGTTAAAAATATCAATACTTATAGGGTGTGTGTGGAAATGGTGCCTATGGGACTTCCATAACCCTGTACAATCAGGATCTTTCACAGCTTTTTTTCAGATTGACTGCCTGGTTGACGCCCTCATTGTTCTGCATTGTCCTCATGACTTTAATAGTGGGGGTCGCGCCTCTTGAGTTTCAGGAAGTGCAGGTGAAATTTCTTAAGGCACCTCCATCAATTCTCATGCGTGTGATGCTTCCTGATCAAAGCTCTCATTGGCGCCTTCAGGGACAGGTTTGTTTCATGATGGCTCTAGAGTCAACCTTTCGAGACTTTAATTAAATGTAGGGATTTCAACTGGCTCATCATCTTGAATCCTAACAAGGATCTTATTTTAATCCATCCTTCCTATAAGGGAACTCTCAAAGTAAATGGGTTAAGATAGAGTGCTGAATTTTTAGCCATAATAGAAGAAGGTTGGGGTTCATGAACCACTCAGTGTAAGATTATAAAACAGGGATGTTTAATTTTAGGTTTTTTGGGGTAGATCGTTGGTGCTTATTAAACCTAAATCTAACGGTTTATTTGTAGAAGAGATGTTTCTCTACTGCATTAATAGATAATTATTAGGGGGTTTATTGACCAGAGATAATAAAACAATAAAACTAAAACATCTAAAGTATTGATTTTATGTCAACTTTTATAGTGCCATGCTGAGTAAGAAACGAACCCTCTTGATATTTAGCAACTAACTATTTAAACTATATCAAGGTTTGAGGGGAAATCAATGTGATTTTCATATTTCTTAGTAATGTCTAAATTAGGAATTATTAATTTTAACATATTGGATTGATCAAGACTTGCCTTTCATTTAGAGAAAGCTTGATCATTGATAGGTAGTTTTGACCCATGAGTAAGGTTTTGATGTAATTTACCTAACCACAACATGGTAAAATATTTGCACCTGTCAAGGCCCTCTCTAACCCTTTAAGAGGGGCCAGACTACACGGTGTAGCTTGAATAGGAGTTGTGGTATGATATGGAGGGACCTCTGAATGGCTCCCCTTGGCTTTGCCAATTATTTGGAATATCCCTGCTACCTGAAATCAAGCTTTTTACCCGAGTTTTATTGTTATTAAAAAGCATTGACCCAATTCAGAGGGTTCCACCAAGAATCAGCCAGGGTCTTTTAGCTGATTTCATTTAAGTCAAAACTCAAATCACTCTTTTTTTAGTACTAGATGGTCCCAAAACTCAAATCACTCTTAATACAAAATTGGTCTTGTTATTTTTAATAATGATCAGTGCTTGCTGGGGATGCGTTAAATTACCCATGATCATCTTACATGGATTTGACTCATTTTTTAAATTGGTTAAACCTGTCTTATCAAAAAATATTTTTACAATTGTTACTGTTATATTAGTTAAATTTAATGTAACATTCCCATGGTTGATGATAATTGGTGGTTATTTTGGAGCAATAGCTAACAATGTTAGTAAAAAATTTGGTTGTTAGTTGAAAAGACAATAATTGAATTCCTACTTTAGATCTATTGGTCTGAGGTGCTGACAAATTAGGGGCATTTTCTGGAGTTACCAAAGCGTTATAACGCTTGTTCTATTGGTATTTTGTAGTTTCCCGGGAAATACAGCCTCCAGTAAATGGGTAATTGGTTCTTGATAACAATAGATGGCCTATGGCCTGTATAAAATTTGATTTACTGTGTCTGACTAAAGCGTTAAAACTAGAGTAACGTTTTTTCCGCCAAAAAGGCTTATTAATCCTTTACCACTAAATGGCCTTTTCAGAGGAAAAAGGTTGAGCCTTTTCACCAAAAAAGGTTTTTGGAATATTTACTGTTGAACAAAAAATGATAAGTAAATATTAAAGTGGCTTAATTTTTTGATCGCCTTAACCTAACCTACCTATTTTTACTTGTAACTTGAAATTTTGTAACAAATGCTTTCATGTAAAAAAGATAACATTTATTGAATTCAGTTTTTAAATAATATTAAGTTTTAAATTTCTTTGTTTCATAGCAATAGTTCCTTTATAAAGTCTTTATTTAATCAATTTATATTAATATAACGTTAACTTTTTTGCAAAAAAAAGCCATTTTGAGGAATAAGATTAAGTTTTCAGTCAAAAAGGCCATTTGGCAGTAAAAGTTTGATAGTCCTTTTTGGCAGAAAAAAGTTCAACGAGTAATTAGTTCCTAATACCAAAGGATGGTCTCTAGCCTTAAAGGTTGACCTACTGAGGCTGACTAAGGCGTTAGAACCACTAATTCAGAAGTCAGTCCAGAATGTTTAAGTTCTTTTTGGGGGCAACTAATGCCACATTATTGTGCACCTGAAAAGGTGAGCACCAAACTACCCTATATAAACCCCTTGTACCTCAAGTAAAAGACGGAAACTTAGGCAGTTATATATTTTTTTATGTTTTACTTATATTTAAGAATTAAAGATTGTGTTACCCTTGTTTATTTTCTGAAACCTTCCATGATTATATATCTGGGTGGGGGTTGGAACCAAATATGAAGAATAATTAACTGGTTATTCTATCTTCTACAACTAGCACGCTCCTTTATTCTTACAGAAAAGTCTGAACCTGTTCAGTAAACTTACAAAGAAAATTTCAACATGCATAAACCATCTCAATCATCTCCAGTGATTTGCATTCTACTGCCAATACTTTCTGAGTATCATTAACATAAAGTTTGGTGTAAGCTTCAAAACACTTTTAAATGATGTATGAATATCATTTATTTCAACAGAGACAATTTATTAAGCAAAGTATTCATGCTAAAATTATCTAGCAGGTAATTTTCTTTAGTGTCCATCTGTTCCTGGGAGGACTCTACCACGTTCAATGTAAGTTTTTGTTTATAAATTATGAAATTAAACATCCTCACATTAAGTGTTTGATAGCCTTTAAACAACACAGATTAAATTGCAGCTCCCAAAATCAGCCATATGACTGTATGATTTTGGTAAAAATTAGGGTCTAAAGATCATGGTTTGGGGTAACATTGCTTAGTTGAAGTTTCTAATCATGAGCTAACATAATCAATGCTTTGGTTAGAGTTTTAAATAGAACGCTAGATTCTCTCAAGGTTGCAAACTGGGCGTCATATTAGTGAGGGTATTACCTTTAATATGGCTTCAGGGGAGAATGATTGGTGAAAATTTTTGAAGGGAGGAATGGTAGAGGGGGTTAGATTGAACCTTAGAAGTAAAGTTGATAGATAATCACATTTAAATAAATTTATGTTGACTAAAATAACAAAAAAGATCATTCTAATTAAGTATTACTATCTAAATTACTTATCCTCTTTGACTTAGTCCTATATTGAGGAGGTGTCGCTATTCTTCTCAAAGGGTCTAGAGTTACTTCATTTGCATAATTTTTTAAAAGTTTAGTATAATTCATGTAAATTTTTACATTATTTAGCTTTGTTATGGGATTAATTGGTTCCGCTTTGCAACAAATTGCCAGAAATTAATGGATAATATCTGTATCACACAGATATTATCCATTTCTGGCTCTTTAATCAAATCATATCCACATCGGGTCTTGTTTCTAATTTCTTATAATAGGACTATAGAAGGTCCTGAGAAGAATTTCACTGCATTGGTTGTGGTTTTATTGCTACAGCAACATGCCATTGTTTTATCCTGTTTTAAAACTAGCATGAGTATGAGGTGAGATGCTTTTAGGATGTCACCACTGTACAGGTAGCCTATAACATCTTACAACAATAGTGGGGGGCGCTTGGTCAAATTTAATGGGAAAAATTAGGACATGTTCTAATGACTGTCACAATGGGATTATCCTCATTGTACTAGGTAATAGCATGGAAGAGAGTGAAGAAGGTTCTTGCTGTGCAAACCCTCTATAAATGTGTGTACTTTAAGGGTATGCAGAATTTAATTAATAACACAGAATTAAACTATATAACCTGTGGTAGAGAACTATCTGCAGGACTCAAGGTCCACAGTAGTTGTAATATTAATTAGGGTAACTCAAGAGATATTTTTTGTGCAAGCATGTGCAAGTTGCTCAGAGGGGCTTAGAGGAGGTTTGCCTTGTTGTAACTATCTTGGTTTACAGAGATGCTTTAAAGAAACCCTCGCAGAGTATTGGTTCTTCATTACTTCCATATCTTTTTAGAAGGTAAATGCTGTAATTTTTTAAATATTAAATTTAAATTTATTTTGAGGAAGGCTGACCTTGGGACAGACACTTCCAAATTTGACATGAGAGAAACAAAACTTAGTAACAGGGAAGGCACCCCAGAGAAGCAATGCTATCTCTTGTTGCCAGCGGGAACGCCACTATGGGAAGGGGGAGGGAACGTGTGAAGTAGCCATAGCCACAATTGAACACGGGTGGAGGAAAGGGTCTGATTTGATGAACCAAACTGGGAACCAGGAGGAGACCAGCTGTCGGCAACATGGTGGGAGGTATCCAAATATCCACGCCTGAAAGTGGTCCACCAAATGAGACTGGAATCTGTGGACAGCTTCTGGGAGGGTGGGGGTGGAGCCTGCGATGGCATCCAAGACAATCTTGTGATTAGTCCACATGGCGATTGCAACCACTAGAGCACAGAGGGAGGGTGGAAGAGGAGAAGCCATTGATAAAGCAAACATATCTCTTGACAGACTGAAGGGATGTGTTTGATCCTGGCCATGCAGACGTTGAACTTCGCGCCATATCACTCTAGAGGTAGGACACTTCTTCATGCAGTGGAACAGCGTTCCATACTGCCGACACATGACGCAGGATGAGTGTAAAGCGTTAGAGCGCTCAGCTGTACGGTACACCCACCTCAGGCAGCACCACACATGGGAATGAATTTGAGGATGCAACAGAGGATGGTGTGCATATTTCAGATAGTCTTCTGAGTCTCAATGGAGTAAGGGATGTCCATCATATCCAGGTATTCCACCCTGGATAGGACATGGGGTCATGTGGGGATCACGCCATCTTGGATGGGTAGCCCCTGTACCTCTTGTGTGAACTGAGGAGAGGGGCGGCCTCTCTGGGTTGTGTGTCCGCTAATATGAATTCTCCACTCAGCACTCCGCATGGAGAGGAGGATTCGTTTGTAGTGGGTTTTAGTCCCGTGGGGATCTGTGGCTGACGGGTGTGAAGCCAGGTTTTTCATCAAGGAGTGAGGGTTCAATGGATTGTTAAGGCCCAAGGCGCGGGAGAAGTTGAAACAGGCTGCGCGGGACCAGTGTTGGGAGGGGAGCGTAGGGGCGGTGATGGCCGCAATCCAGGTGCCCAGATCTTGGCAGCATGGGCTTTGAAGTCAAGAAGTCCCATGCCACCATGATGATGAGGGCCAAACATGACCTCTAGCCGTACTGGTGGTGGGCGGCCTGACCAAAGCCATCCTTGCAGAAGGGCATACAAAGATTTGAAAAAGCTTGGGGAGAAGGGGATGGCGTGGGCTCCAAACCAGACTTCGGAGAGGAGCATAGAGTTGGGTAAAACAACCCTGCCAGTAAGGGAGGTAGGGTGGGCTCTGAGGGAGGCGATGCGCTTCGTCACGTTGTATAGAATACGTTTTTTCATTACTGCTGATGCATACCCGCCTGCCTCCACCTAAATGCTGTAATTTTGGCTTTGACTGTTTCTTGTTTTAAAAATTGTATTCCTTGGGGTTTTGTCTATATATAGATAAATTTTGTGGCAGTAAGTTAATCTGAGAGTGCATTTTGTGCTAATTTTCTACACACTTCAATTTTGACAATAACAATAACGTTGATTCCTTTGAGTTACCTTGGGAGGGTGTGTATAAGGGTTTCTGCCACATTCTGTTAATGCATTTAGCATGTTTGTGCTTAGTTAGAGTAGCAATCATAGGCAAGGTGTGTTTAAAGGGTTGGTTTGGCTTAATAAGTTTCCTTTGGTAGTCTTAAATGTTGTATTATATATTAATATATTGCAAAGAATTATTGGTCTGCACTTGTCATAAAATCTGCTAATTATAATAAGACTGGGCTTTCAATCTGGGTGTGTAACAACACAGTGGAAAGCCCAGAATTTCAATGTAATAGCAGTGTTGATCAGTTGTAGGAGAGACATTTTATCATTTTGTGAGGGAAATAAAAGTTAAAAAACATACCAAAGGCCCCATAGCAAACTGAATGGCTGCAATTGGGGCAACCGCGGGTCTTGCTGGGGCATCTCCCAAGGGTGGGAGAGGCAAAAAGGATGACAAATTCTCCTGAGTTTGCAGTTGGTGACCTTTGGGCTCTTTTTCCAAACCTTCTTGTGCTTATTCATCATAAAAAATTCTGAAAATTAATAAAATTTTCAAGATTTTTGAAATGCTGATTGGGTTTGTGAATCAAATCAAATTGATTTACTATTGGGAGGCTTTGGGCCTTTCCTGGTGCCCCTTGAGGTGTTACACAATGAGTTAAGAGGTTGTGAATGTCGCCTGAATGGCGGATCAATTTAATAAACTGATTTGGACCAGATTTGCCCTCTGCAAGATGGCCTGGATGGTCCGGTGCCTGGTCACCACCTCACAGTTGTGAGGATGGTTGTTCCTCACCTTTAAATAGAGAATTGTGATTAGCAGAGACATCTTTATTCTGCCCAAATTGTTCCAAACCACTAGTGATCGGCAAGGAGAATTATTTTGAATTCTCTGACTATTCTGTGAAGTGGGAGGCGGACCTTTAGCTTGTCTGCTGGGTGCTGAATGGGAACAGGTCATTGCGAAGAGTTTGGCAGATCCAAAAACTCTTCAGAAGCGGCAGATTGGTGTTATGAGCCTGTGGCAAACTATTTGATCGTGATCACCATTTGGTGAGTCAACAAATTGATGGCTTGGAGGGCCCAATCAATAACCATCAGCCCTAAAATGCAGATCACTGCATATTCTGCTGGGTTAAATGAAAGTATATTAGAAAAAGAGATGGAGCTCATGTAGTAGGTTTGGGTGGGATCTTCTTTAATTTAAACTTAAGAGTGAAAATATATTTAACTCTCCTTCCAGAGGCAATTGCCTTATATATGAAAAATGGGGAAAAGGGTGACAGGGGTGTGTTTTCTTGAGAAGTGGCAGCTGACGTACTCATTGATACTCAGCCTGGGATTGGGGTGTCATCATTCAGCTTACACAAAGGTCAGAAAGCTCTGGCAATGCAATTGTCTGATCGACCAGGTAGGGACCCTCACTGATCCAAACATGAGCAATTTACTCAGATTGAAGGGGCGGCCAAATTGGACTCTGCCAGGGTCAATTACAACAAATTTTTGTAAGATTTTTTAAAATTTTTTAAAAACAGATTTTCAACTTAAATTGGCTTTCCTGGACCAGGGATTTCAGATTCCGTGTTCCAGACCAGGTTTCCTGACTCAGGAACCATTTCCTGAGTTTTGAGGCAAATCTTCTTTTCTAAGGAAGTGAGGGATGGTGGAGTGGAGGCCAGTGGAGGGTAGAGGTGCTGTTGATGTCTTCTGTCCTGTATTACCTCCCTAAAAACCTCTTTATATTCTTTCAACCAGAGAAGAAGCAGCTAAAGGTGATACTGTGGTGGGATCTTTTGGGGCCAATGCAGTGAGTCAACTTTCCTCAACCACATGCCCCAAGTCCCCCAGTTAAGTTAAGGGCTCCACAGGGGCATTAGATCCCTCCTTATTCCTATAAAGGACCTTTTCATGATCCAACCCAAGAGGTTGGGCCTCCAGACTTAAAGCACTAGGGTTGATTAGTATTTATAATGGGATATAATTGGCCAATTGAAAAGTAAGTACAAGCTTTGTATTGGCCCATTTTATGCTCTCATACTTAGTCTGAATGATAGTGGGGTATTGTTGTTTAAAAGCATTAATCGATTGGGCACTGGCTTAGTCCCATTTAGGAGGGGTTTTACCATTCTGGTAGTTCTAGTTTCGTGGTTCATTTAGTTTTTTGAGAATTATAAATACAAATTTTTAGATTTGATAATAGTTTCTCATTTCAATAAGTTAAGTCAACTCTGGTGCTTTTGTATTCATATAGCATTGTTTATTTTTGAATTGGTAGGGTTGGTAGTCTAAGGGCTGAGGCTTAAACTTCTCAGTACGTGTGGAGATGTGCTTCATTGGTATATATAATAACATGTAGCTAATGATGGGTGGTTGGTGCAGTTGTGTTTTAAATGCCTTTCATGTATGCAGCCATAGCTGTTGCAGCATGTGCTATTGTGCCTGATGTTTAGAAAACTTGAAGTGTACTAATGTGCTACAGTTTGAGCTGAGGTCTGGGGGCTCAGAGCAAGAATTTGATAATGTATACTGGTTCTTGTTTCAGTGGTAGTTATCTGGAATATTGTATATGCTTTTTCAATGGTCACGTCTGAGGAGGAGAATTGGTAGACATTAAGGTGAATGTATGGGGATTATAAGATCTTGGATAGTGTCATCATAATTTGACAGAGAAAACTGGTTCTTTTGTGGGTACTAACGCCATTATCATTAACATATTTTATGTTCTCTCTGGTAGAGCTAAAATTCCAACTTATGCTGAAAATTAAAAAGTTATACAATGTAGAAAGAAGAATTTTTATGCCCCTTAGTGAAATCGAACCACTGACCTTCCCCTTACTAGGGGGACGCTCTGACATCTGAGCCAAAGAGGCACATATTTATAATAAAACATCCATACTTTATTTAAAAAATTTTAAAAGGGAAAGTAAGAGGGGAGGGCAGATCCCAGGCGATTTGGCTGAGGATTAAGGACTAGGCTTTTGGGCCGCTAGAAGCCTAGAACCTCCAACCATTGCTGATTGGCGATAGCCATTACTAGCCAAGGTTCTATCTTTGGCAGGCTTACAGCCCATTTGATATTTAACAAATCATTGTTTTGTTGTGTATGATGAGCAATCTGGTAGGGAAAGCCAAACGTGCAGCTTTGTAGCACCTGAGGATTAGGTGCAAGAATTTCATGATCCGTCAGAGATGATCAGAGATAATCCAAATGGTCTTCAACACCAAGCCTTTGTGATGGGGGCTCTCATTGGCCAAACTCTTGGCAATGAGAGACAAGTATATCACCCATACACTATAATGGTATATGAAGGCTCATAATTGGATCGTGGATGATTGCAGGGCTTTTGAAAAAAGTGTCCTGTGACAGATGCATTTCCGTTAACTTTTGTTTGCCTGATAGGATGTAACACATCGTGGACAAATATTTTTTCACATTGCACATTCATAATATCAGTGAGTGATATTTGCTTCCAGTTCAGCACATACATGGCACTCCTTGTGTGGGTAGTCCAGTCCACTATGCTTACCAGATTTATCGTATGGTGTATTATCCACCAAGTACTAACTGTTGTTTGGACATTACCAGTCAGGAGTTGAGACCTGAGATCAAATCTTTCATTTGGTAGTTTTTGTCAAGGCCTTCAGTTTTCTAGTCATTTAGGATTCATGGTCAAGTGGATGGGTTACACATGGGTTTTGGGAGAGGATTCCTGTACTTAATCAGGGTCAATTTGTATTTTGGTTTTGTTTGACTTGGTGGCATATTTGTGAACGGTTTGATTTTGTTCTTCCCAATTTGGTGCAGAAATCATTGCAGAATTATGGGTCTTGACATCCCTGTGGATTTGGTTGGCATACCATACCGCTAGTTCAAATAATCAGCCACCCTGGTGCACTGCCTGATTGCACAGTCACCAGTAATATGGGGTGCCTTTTTGGGAGGGCATTCACAGGTGGTTTGCCATTCATTTGCATAGTGAGTGAGGTAAGACTGGCTCCTGAAGGCCCTGAACTCTGGCCTAGTTCATGTTCCAAGCCAGAGTCAGGCAGCGCATGTGTGTTTGTGTCAATCTAAGGAATGACTTAGACCAGATATTCCAGGAGTGGATAAAAAAATCCAAAAGCCCATGCCTCCATCGTTCTTCATTTTGTACAATGTTTCTGATTCTATAGGTGCCACTTTTGCCTTGAACCATAGGAAAGTACGGAGCATTGTCTTGGTTTTTTTCTCTAGGTTCAGGCTCAATGGCAGCACATAGGCAACTTACCACAACTTTGACAAGAAGAATATGTTGATTGCCAACACTTCCTCTGAGGCATAGTCTAATATCTTTCCAGCATGCCATTTGGACTGATAAACTTGATAATATCTCTTGCTCAGTTTTATAGTACCTCTGGTCCCTTATCATTAAAGTGTATTCCAAAATATCAGATCATCTGGGAGTTCATGGTTGGTGTTGTGTCAGTTATTGGACTGAAGTTTAGGATGCCGATCCTCTTTATGGAGGTTTTTGCAAAGTATAATCTTTGTGTTTGACGCTAACTAGTATAGATCCAGTAGCTCCTCAGCGCCCTGTAGGTCAGTCAACGAGCTAATGCATACTACTGAGTCATCAGTGAAAGCCAGCATTTTCAGAGGCATTTGGTTGGGGTGGGCTAGGCCCCAGAGTTTAGCATCTGCACCACCAATAGAATGTTAGCTGCAAAATTGAAAAGAATTGGTGACATAGGATCACCTTTTTGGAGACCCTGCCTTACTGAAATGTCATTGGTTACGCCTTCTGCAACAATCACCTTGATTACCAGGCCCAAGTAAAGTGTTGTTATCCATGATCTTAAGGCTTTGGGGATACCAACCACCATTTAAAGCCTCGTGTAGGAATGACCAAACTACTCAGTAATAGTCTTTTTCCATGTTGAGGTACATGAGATATCTATACATGGTTTCCCACGTGTCTTGGAGTCCTTTTTGGACTTCACCAATGCTGTCCCAAATACTCCATCACTTGATGAACCTGTGTGGGCCTTATGGATAATGTACAGTGCCATTGCCATCAGCCAATTTAATAATATGCATGTGAACAGCTTATAATTGGCGTTGGATAGTGTGATTAATCTCCAGTTCCATAATTGGCGTTGTAGTCTCTTTTTGTACAAGAGTACAATTTGGGTCTCCTGGCCTCCCAGAAGCTGTCCATTTCACAAACAAAGATTAAATATGGCTTTATGTTTGGCATGATGCGGTCACAGAAAGTACTGTACACCTCCACACAGAAGTTATTGGGTCAGTTGCCTTCATTCTCAGCGATTCTTTTAGCGCCCACTTAACTTTATTGATAGATATTTAAGTGGATAAGTTAGCAACATCTTCCGGCATACAGCCCCTAAAGCCAGCTTGGCCAGGTCAATAAGGGTATTTGTCGCCAATTTGCTTGTTTCTAATTGATGAAATAGCTTTCCATAGAAGTTTTTGATCTCACATTTGATTGTCTCTGGGTCCATTGTTACTTCCCCTTCCGCCATCTCTACTTCCTGTATCCTGGCATTGGTTCAGATTTCCTTGAGGCGTGTCAGGCCCTCTTTGGTCATCATCCCTACTAAGCTCTGATATTGGTAGGCTGCGTAGATCTGTTGCTCTGAATCCTGTTTTGCCATTAAGGCCTGATACCATTTGTGCGTTGTTTAGTATTCACTCCATTATTCTTTTCTGACCTGCCGAGTGATCTTCAACCTCTATAGTGCATTTTTCAGCTGTTTTGTTGCAGCAGTTCGCTTGTAGGTAGCTGCTTTTTAAACTTATTGCTATCATGCTTCATCTTCTCTTTGATATGGGTCCATCATTCCAGAGGGTCTATATCCAGGTGATTCTCCAGATATGTGACCAGACGATCCAGTCCAGTTTCAATTGTTTGGCAACATTCCCTGTACCTCAGCGTGGCTGGTGCCAGTTGCCATTTTGCAGTTCCTCAAGGGGTTTTCCAGATCAATATCCATGCAGACAATCATGTGGTCAATTTCAGCATTTATATTGACTTTGCTGTTGGATGTCAGCGGCTTGAGATCAGATGACACCAGAATATAATCCATGTGCAAAACAGCCTGTGGGGCTCCAGCAGAGTCAAATGTCCTTTGCATTAGGTTACCTGGGTTGTCATCATCCTCATTAATTGGTGCACATCCGCAATTTACTAGATATTCTAGCATCTAATTGTCCTTTCAGTTGGGACTTTCACTTGTCAGGAATGTATTCCGACTCACGTTCAACCAACAATTCAGGTCTCCTGCTATAACCATTTTCACTTCAGCTGATACTTCTGATATAAAATCCCAAAATATTTGGTTTTTGTAGGGTTTTGGAATAGCATAGACTGCCACCACTCAAAGGCTCTTGCCAGTTTCTCTATGCATAGAAGTCACTATCATGATCCTTCTGACATGAGTTTCCTCCCCAAATTCAAGGTCTATGCTCTTGGATTAAGCGATGATTACCGCATGATTTGTCCAGAGGGTTTGAAAGCCTATTTGGTGGGACCATGGGTGGTTCATCGCATCACAAATTGAGTTCAGCACCATTTCCTTTTGGATACCTGCTTGATTTTTTGATATTAAAATTATGTCTTTATTATTATTGTTTGGAAGGTTGTATCTTCTGCCTTCTCATTTGTATTCTCATCATCCCCCAGCATTTGTGGTTGCAATCCTCATTTCCAGCTACCCAACCCACAGATATGAGGATTAATATTTTCAGGGTTGCGAATTGAGTTGTGGATAGACATTTTATTGTTAGTGGTCGGTGTCACTGAGGATGGATGTGGGGTATTGTTTGGCTTTTGGGGTCAGTTGGATGGACTTGGGATTATATTACCAGGCATTCTGTGCAAATGGAATTTAGTCGCCATCCCCATTTCCCTATAAATGGACAATGGTGATGGCTTTATTACCAGCTCTGCGTGCTCCCTGGTCCTTACAAGAAGCGCAGTGGGTTACGCCTCATCCATCAATTCGATTCCTGCCCCTTCATTCATTTTTTGGTGTATCTGGCCTTTTTGGTCAGGTTCCAATTAGTCAACTTTTTGATCATGTCAATTCAGTTGTTTAATTGCTAATCTACTCAGGTTTGTTTGCTATGGGTTTCCAAGTTGACTTCATATTCGTTTTTGACTTGTCAGGCTTTAATTTCAATTTATTGGCATCTTGTGCTACCCGTCCCTTCTTGAGTGATTTTTTTGGGTTTGCCTTTGCCATCATTCTTCCTCATGGATTGTCCATTCCACTTAGGATGGCCTGGCGCCATCAGTTCAGGGCTCATCCTTAGTCCATTTTGTACAGTTTGGGGTTTGGGTTGATAAAGGGCTCATAATCCACTTTGGGTTGTTTGGCCACTTCTCGTTCCCATGCTTCCCTATGGGCGAGGTCCACTCTTGCTGTCGGTGTTTTATATCCATGACCTCTGTTAGGCTCTGCAGGATCCATTCTTTGGTTTTTGGTAGAAGAAATGTTTTGGCTTTGACCTTTGTGACCCCTCCGATGGGGTTGTATTCATACTCTCAAAGGGTCTTTCCCTTGCAATGGTGGCATTAAACCATTGTATGGCTGGTCTGGTAGCAGAACAAGAATAATTGCTTTGCATCTTATTACTCAATGTACATGAATGCTTAGGCTGGGCAAGCGGATGAATTGAGGTAAGGCGATATTATTTGGCTTCATCCACAGTTCCAGTTCATATAGCACTTCGACTGTTTGGGGGCAAAAGCACTTTTCAATGTAATCACCGCCAGCTTCCAAAAATTATCGTACTTCCCCATAGTACAATAGTCTAGTCCAGATTGATTTATGCACCCATTTCATCTCTCAAACAGTTGGGAGGTTTTGGAATGTCACCTACCATATAGTTTTTTTTAGTACTAGATGGTCCCAACACCTACCATATAGTTTGAATAATGTAACTAGTCAGTTTTGTTTGTAGGTAGACTTCCTTATACTTGATTCTGATCTCAAGGATTTTTTTATGGTCCAATTCACTTGGGATCACAATATCAATATAGACCCATTTGGGTATCCAGTGGTTGTCGAAAGTCCCCTCCTGCTAGTACCTTGTTGAGCTCCTGGTATTTTTTGACATTATCAGGTTGGACCACTCCTCCTCCTCCACCAGCTGTAGGTTTATTCGGATTGCATCCTTTGGATATGACTTAAGCACTTGGTGGTCTTTGAAGCCTCCACTAATTAGTTGGCAGATGTATCCGATATTACTTCTGGCCCCATTCCATGTGTTATTGACAATATGGGCTGCCGCTGTTCTGTATGACTTGGATTTTGTGCTAGGCTTAGGTACCTTGGTGGGGTTTCCCCTTTATTATCAAATTAATGACTTATTGAGACTAAATCCCCATTTGAGGAACGCTTCTATCTGGTGTATGCTGATACTATAGAAAACAAATGCTCCTAGACATTTGTTCTGTAATCTCAAGGTTTTGCCATTCAAGGGAATTCATTGGTAAAATCCCAGTATGTAACATTTGAGGGCAGACTCTGGGCTGCACGTTGGGTGCAGGTATCTCTGAAGGGCCTTCAGCGTAATTGAACTACGCTGACATCCATCCCTTACCGTAACACTGTTCCAACTGACATGTGTGAAAAGTTGTGCCATGGCAGCCAGAACTCCCGCCTCTCACCACTGAAAGGCTTCATAAGAAGAGAAGCCTTTGGCGGCATATGGGGCAGCTACCATTGGCTCCAGGAAGGATTGCTTCTAATCCTGTATGTTTTAATTCAGATCCCCTCTTTGAGCCATTCTCAGCCCAGGTCTGGGGTTGTGACCCCTTTATCTCTGTTGCCACCTGTGTTGAAATCTCATGATCCATCCACAGTTGGATTGACACTGGGGATGAACCATGCTGCATCCCAGTCTGTGGCTTCAGCTAGTGTGTAATGTCACTCCAGAATTTCTATTTCTCGATGAGGAAAGGTTAGCCTCAGAGGGGTTGGTGGATTGGTTTTGTAACACCCAGATCTGCACATTCACAGACTTGGCCAATACTGGCTCCTGCGCAAGAACCAGTATTTTATTTCCAATGGGGTGAATCTGTTGGTGGATCAGTTAATGGCCTCTTCTGGTGACCAGCCCTAGAAGTGTCCCACTACAATACCTTCTCTATTATCCATCCCACCTTCATCAGGTCAGATGTGGTGGCCAGCAGGATTCGAGTGTATTACCAGTGAGGGCCTCGGTGACCTTGAACTTGGCTGCATTCCATGGCAATGCTTCCTCTGGGGAGAATGTGGTGTTATACCATTTCAGCGTGATGTCAACTGGAATGGTATGTTGGGCCCATTTGAGGGTGGTCACAACGTTCAGGAACCATTTCAGATAATCAGATAGTTCCATTGGAGTGAGTCCTGAGCTCCAAATGGCTTAGGTGAATCTTGCTGATATACTGGCCTTATTGTGTTCCATCATGTTTAGGAGGTCAATACTGGATGCCATCCAAGCCTTCATGTCCGCTGGCTTCAAGTCTTCTCAAACTGCAGCTTTGACCACTTTATGCTTCAGGTAGAGTTCATCCATACAAGGGCATCTTTGGATCGGATTTTTGATGCCTTAAAGAGCAATTGCATCTCAAGTGATATTTGGGTGTCGAGCCAACGTTTGGCTGCCCCAGCAGAAAACTTGTGATCATGCCAAATGGCCGCAATGGCTGGCGTGATGTTCTTGGAGATCCATTGTGTCGCCATTGAATATGGGAATTGTAGGGCCTCCCATTGCTTGATTTCATTAGAGAACATGCCACAGTGGGCTAACATGTCCTTCTGGATGGGGGTGTACTTGACTGGATCCCTGATCACCAACTTGACTACTATCAGGGTTTGGCCTCTTCCAGTAGTACTTTTACTTTTTTAATAAACTTTTGTGGGTATCCAATCCTTTATATTTTGTTAAAAGCTCCTTCAACCCTGATGGGGCGATCACTGACAGTTCACTCTAATTTGTTGATCAATTCTGGGCTGATTTTTCCCTGTTGTCAACTTAAATTTGTTGGAGATTGTCCCCAATGGTTCATCAGGGATTATGCCCAACGGTTTGCTCAGTTTGCCAGTTTTTTCATGGTGATGGATAGAACTCACCACTGACTTATCATTGTCAGGACTGGTCCTCAGCATATTTTTTAGGCAATTGTTTGAGCATCAAAATATAGTTTCTCCATCTTGGTCAAAACATTTTTTGTTGTTGCCCAGATGAACTGGGCCCTTGTCTTTTGCTATTTGAATCAGATTCAGCTTTCTGATCTAACTAAAAGTTTGGGATTTTTTGGTTTTTTTTTTCAAAAAGTTTTTCCCCGTGAGGCCCTGATCCCCTCACCTGATTGGGGTTTAGTGGGGGATATCCCTGATGCTGCTGTTCTCAGCATCACTTCATGCTCCCCAAGGGTGGCATCAATCGTCTGGTTTTTAAGGGCAACAAATCATGAGGAGACAGTTGCGTTCACTGCACTTTTTGCTGGGTTTTTGTTGTTAAGGGTCGAGTTTGAGCGTTCTTGGTCATTTGTGTTACTGATTCATTATATGTTAAGTAACTATTAGTCAGGAATATACCATTATTAGTCATGCGGTGGCCTTTGTTGGTGGGAAATCGTTAAGATGGTGCATCCATCTTAGCATACTTCACAAGTCTTTTTATATTTGGTGAAAGCAAGCTATCTGTTTCTTTGTTCTTTGCACACATGGGCAGAAAGACCTACTTATACTAAGTGGTATGGCCGTGTTGTACTGCACTATATGTGCAGTACTTCACAGGCAGGCGGATGTTTTCTCTGGGCTTGTACTAATCACTTTTATATTTAAAAGTACATTTTGTGAGAGGAGCCAAAGAGACATATGAGTATTCTTTATTTTTTAATCTTAAATCCAATATCAAAAATCTAAGTTTCTTATTGTACTATCTAATCTTTTTTCTCTTTTTAGTGCTAGTGAAGGCCAACTTAAGGAGGGTAATTCCTTTAGATAGGTGCTCCGTAGCCATATACAGGGATTGTCAGAGGAGGGTGTCAATAAAGGGAAGCCACCACCTCAATGGCAATCTGGTTTACTTTATACTTAGGAAAGTCCATAAGGATTAAATGGTGCTGACAGCCAAGGTAAAGAAGATATAATAAATTTAGGCCAGTCAAAGCCATGGTTACTTTATAAAGTTGGTACCAAGTTATAAAAACAATAAGTAGAACTGAACTTTTAGGATAGCAATGTTCCAAGAGAAAAGTGGCTTGAAATAAGGGTTCATAAGCAACCATTAGATAAGGCACAAGCTACCATGCGGCATATTAAGGAAGATTATAATATAAAAAATGGGAGAGGAAATTTCAGTTTAAAAGAAAATGAAGTTTAGACGAAAGTTTTTGTGGCGGTGTATTCCAGCCCTTTAGACAACTTGAACAGCCAAGAAAATCTTAACTAATCCCATCTTCCCACTATGACCTATCAAATGGGATCACTACAAGGATCTTGACTTTACCACTGTAAAGATAGTTACTTTAGAGTTTAAATGTCTAAATTAAATTTATTTTAGTAATTTTTAATATAGCCAAATTTGATAAAATTAATTCAATACCTTACCATTAGCTGGGTGCTAAACTTTATGTTTGGCCAGGGAGAGAAATGTAGCTAAGCCCAAAATTGATACTATTGGAAGTGAGTACTATTCTCAGAACAGCGACTATAAGACCTTTAAGATTCAATTTAATTTGATAGGGCGGCAATAGTTGTTTTCAAAAGTTCTTTTCTAGTGTCAATTGTGGCCAAAGCTCCTACGCTATCATTAAGCCTTGGGTAGGTTTCATATATCTAATCCCTTTAGTTTTCTGGAATTTGATGATGGAGTGAATCCCCATTTTCAACCTTCTTTGTTTTACTTTTAGTTCTATCAAGACTTTTTATTTTTTCACCCAGGGTTGCCCCATAAGTAGTTTTTTACAATAAATGTGGCTTCTGATTGGCCTACCTGATTGGAGCGGGTAATTGTAACTGCTATGTTAAGTTTCCTAAATCTCTTAGATCTAAACATAGTTTACTGAATTTTTGTACATATAACTCTGATGATTCTAAAACCAGGTAACTTTGGGCTGAGATAAGTTGGGAGTTGAAAATGGTAAGTGGGAATGAGCTGCACCTACCCAACTCTTATATGTGGTGTACCTTAGGTCATAAATTTGGCCAAGAGTCAGTTACTTAGGGGTTGAGACCTTTTTTGAAGAAATGTGTTAGGCTTTTTACAAAGGGCAATAATCCAGGTGGTGCCTACTACCTTTTTTAGAAAAAATACAAACTTATTATGGAAAGCCCTCTAGATCTATTCACATTCAATCCCACATTGCCTAGTATTTTTATGTTGAAAGAGTTAAGCTCTTTTTAGAGTAATCTCATATAAACCGCCAAATTGTTAAAATTGATCCAGGTAAGCCCCCTACCGCTGCCCATTTTCCCAAATTATCCCCATTTTTAAATTTTGAATTATTTTATTTTGATATTTATAGTATGATCTTTCAATCATACTGAAAATAAGTATTTTTTGACCTAATTCCAACTCTCTCCTTTATTATTTCCCCAATTTCCCTTTTATTTTTATGCTTCCTTTGACAAACAAAATATGCCATAACTTCAAAGATGAAGCACATTTTAACCTGGAAACTTTTGAAAAAGTTTTTAGAAAACTAAACTAGGGATCAGCCAATCATGGTGTGCCCATTGACTTTTTAACTCTAATACTAAAGACACATTGTGAACCGTCCTAGTCCTCCCAAGTGCAAAATTTAGGTATAACTGTAACTGGAAGAGATGTACAAAGATGCAGTATCAAGAATGAGCTGAAAAAACTGCACATCATACCTTATTAATTAACTTTATTCCAGGTGGGATGATCTTGGGACGCTTTTGCACCAATTAAGGGGAATTGAAGAAAATGGCAAAGGAGTACAAAATCCATAAAACCCCCATGAGCTGCGTATGATAGGCCAAGAACTTCATGGACTTCCTTGCTATTTGTTATCTCAGTTTAGACATTGGTGCACAATGCTAACAAAGTCATAGTCATCCCCTACCCAAAAGGTCATGTACCAGAATTAAACTTGGGGAGGAAGTGGTAGTGGGTCTATAATCTACCACCAGGGTTACCACCCCCACATCATACCTTATTAGAGGCCAGTATTCTTACCTTTTGAGATTACTGGCTTTTTTAGTCTTCATTTATTAAATAAAAACACTTTCCCTTCAATCGTTTTTACTGCCATCTTTTAAGAATTTCTGTGCACCATGATGCATATTGCGGCCATTTTGATGCGTGTGCAAAGATGCCTCTTACCTTTTCAACTAGAGGGATTTGGGTCATACTGAAAGCAGATTCTTGATTGCTTTGGTGTTTGATTGAAGCCTTCTAGATTGCAACAAGAGCCAAATCTAGGCTCCTCAGGTCCCTACATGATGCATATCCTTGACCAGCCTGATAGCAGGAGCTGAGGAACTTAGATCACCCTTTCCTTTAAAATAAGGTCTTTTTCTTCCTCAGGGGCCTTCATTAGCGAATAGTTTTTGTGAAGGGAGATAAAAACTTAATTGCTAGTATAGCTGTAGTCTTGGATATCTAAAGTGATGGGCATTAGGGTTGGCCTTGTGAAATTCTTCAATAAACTCAAGACAGATCACAAAATCCGTGGAGGGAACCATACTATTCTCATAATATGGGTACGCTTGAAAAATGCAAAAATAATGAAAACTACTTTTATTCTTTATGAGTTCAAGATTCGTTCCACTTTAAACTCTGGAGCACCTTTTATTACAAAGAGCTCTAACTCTGCAGGATTATGTCCAAAAAGGTGTCAATGAAAATTTGTGAAAGCTATTATAGATCTTCCAAAGTTTTGGCAAATACACTTGAAGATATTCATTAACAAAAACTTGGCTGACAGGGAATGGCTCAGATCATTCACAAGCCAACTTATGACATGGGACCTTAAGCTTAAATTTTTTGGTGTCCACCATTACTAAGTTACCTACCTGGTAGCCAGGGACTGCGCGGCACTTCTTATCATCAAACTGCTTGGTGTCTGTGGATGATTTGGCCAACTTGTTCTGGACCTAATTATAAACTTCTTATTACATGCAAGAACCTTTCTGCCGCTGTAACGTTAATGCTTATTTGGGGGCAGACAGTGAGGTGGAGTTGTAACTAAAGTTAGTGTAAACTTGCAATACCCCTATTGTGGAGCAAATGGAGTTAATATAAGAAAACTGAGCCAAAGGGAGGTCAAATGCCCAGCTATCTTAGTAAGTGGTAGCATAAATAGCAAATGTACTGCCACATTTTTAATCTGTTTTTTCAGTTTGACCATCTGATTGAATATGATATGATGATGATCTACAAGGCTTGAACTTCATTTTATTTAACTGAGGTAAGCCGACCAGGGGACAGACATTACCAAACTAAAACTAAATATCATAATAAAAAACGATTCAATCAAAACGCCCAAAATGGACAGATTGATTGAATCATACCTAACAAAATATCCAACGAGGTGGGCAGCGGATACTGTTATCTCTCCATGGTGGATGGGGAGGGGGGATTGGGGGCTCATCTTTGGCTGCATCCATCTCATCCCAGAGTAGGGTACGTGTTAAGGCAGATAGTAATGGTGTGGGGGCATTGCCGCTATGGGGTTTGATATTATCAATGACTGGTTTTTCTGAATAGTTGTCAACCATCAAAATGGCAACGATGTATTTGGCCAAAGTGTCTTCAGCTTTGAGGCGGGCGTCCGGGAATTGAACAAATGTGGCTATGTTATTTTGGGTAATTTTGGCTTTTGTATTCTGTACTACTGTTACACGTTCTGGATGGCTTCAGTGACATTTTTGTGTAAAGTTTTTATCTTGATCTTAATTTGTGTAGTAATATCATTGGGGATAACGAGAGGTGGAATTCCTCCTGCAAGTGCAGCCACAGGTTTGGCAGCAGCTTTATGGAGTGGATGACAATCTGGTGTGGCGGCTGCTTCTACTGCAAACTGGTGGTTACTGTAGAACGGTTCAGCGTTAGTTTGTGGGGCACATTTCTAAGGCGGGAATTTTGCATCCCATTCTGCATCACAAAACCTGTTGACTTGCAGCGACAGTTCATCAATGACGTTACCTGATTTGTCAATTTCATCCAAATACTCCCATGGGTTTTGGTTAAATTGGATTGTGGAATTGGTGTATGGTTGAGGATTGGCTGGTTTTCTGGATTTTTCCTGGGATCAAACTGGAGTCCAATTCTGCGCTTGATTGGAAGAACCATGCATGGCCCTGGGGTAAGGTGGATGCTAATTGGTGGCTGCAGGTGCAGCTGTAACATCAGGCTTTGGAGGAGGGGAAGGTAGGATTGTACACCATGTCAGAGTTGGCGCAGGGTTGGTGGCGGATTTGTGGCCATCAAACAAACTTTTGGCGTCAGCGGAAGTTTCTAAGTATGGGCATTTGCGTTTCAAGTGGTCTAACTTGAAACAAGATGAACAAATTGTCTTACCGCCCTCAACATGGGCTTAGAACAGATGGTTGGGGGCAGATGGGATGGTGGCACGAGAGGGAATTGAAAAGAAACTTTAGTAAATTCAGGGCTGATTATGGCATATGCCCGAGGCCCAGTGAGGCGTGTGGCCCCATTTGGGACCACAAATTGCAAGATGGGGTTGGCGCCGTAGGCTGCCAAACCTTCCATCAGCTCCTGTGGAGCACCTCAGGGGGAAGGTGGGTAGGCAAACCAGCGAACTGGACCACCAAGGTGGTGTCTTCTGGGAGCTGGGTCTGAGTCATTGGAAGGGGAATATTATTAAATATTAATGGCACCATTGCCACAGTGGCAGCATCGGCTTCACAGGGGAAGCCAATATCAAAGTACCCCTTATAGGGGCGGAAGTCAATAAAGCAGGATGGATGCATAACCATCTGAGCCATTTTGATGATCGCTTCATCATCATAGGGGAAGAGGGGGGGGGGGGGGGGGGGGGGGGGGGGGGTTTCCCATATTTGACCCTAAGGCCAAAGTGCATGTTGCTCCAGGGGAGCACCAGGGGGCAGCGGGGCACCACTTGGGTTCAGGTGAGATGGGCATCGAGATCCTTGGGAGGAATGAAATGTCTCAAGGGTTTGGAATGAATGGGTGGGCCAGTCCAAGCGCGTTTTCCTGTCGGATGGAAAATGGAGGGGGAGTTTCGCCACTGCCCCACACTGGGACAGTTGGCAGGGGATCTGACGACATCGGAGCAAAACTTTGGTGTGCAATTAAGTGTTTGCTTTTAATTTACCAAATAAATTGCTCAGAAAGTTATGCTGAGCAAATAAAAAAAAGGTTTTACAAGGCTTGAACTTCATCATATTGCACAAAGCTTTCCAGAATACTGAGGTAAATTGGGGCCCTCTTTTCTGATCACCTCTGGCGGCACTCCATACAGTGAGAATACATGAGATACAAATAACTGCGCCATGCCTTCAGCTGCAGTTGTTGTAAAGCAAAGGATGTTTATTGCATATATAATGAAATGATATATACCACCATGATCACGTCATAGCCCAGGTGTAAGTCTAACGGAATGTCCCCTGTGCGTATATCAGTCGCTTTTCCTGTTTCTGAGCAAAAAGGGTCTGAAGAGGATGGCCATGCCCCTCGTCACCCAGGGCGACCTCACCCACATGGTAGATGAGAGTTAGGTAATGGCCTTCCCTCTCTGGATCCCTCCCTCAGGTACCTTCACTTACCATGGCCAAACTCATTAGACAGATTATGTAAACATGTGCTGATATTGCCAAATTTAAATTGATCACTCTGGAAGTGATGGAAATTAAGCCCAACAATCAGAATTCACATAGCCAAAGAGGGATGAAGATTGAGTTATCAGCTGGAATTGCTGACAGTTTTAATTCTCCCAGCAGTGTGATTGTCAAAATTAACCCCCTCTCAAAATGTCAGGGATAAACCCGATGTGCAGGTAGTAGCATTGGATACCATCAACAATAGTTTGAAGCTCCCTTCCGTTAAATCAGGGGTTGCAGCTGATGCAATGCTTTAGACCGAACAAACAGCCCAGCAACTGGGAATGGGCAGGTTGGGCATCCTAAACCTGTTCCCAACCAATTGGGATCACCCCTACATGGGGTGGCCTTGGGGGATTCTCACTGCTCGTCAGGCCAGATGCCATCATGCTAAATGTTAGAAATGCAGTTAAGCCTCAAATCAGTTTGCTAGGTTGAACCAACAGTAACTCAGCCTGCCACTGAATCCTTTGATGTCAGTTCCCATTGAGCTTATTCACCCCCATCCCCAAATAATTCGCTGGTTAGGTTGAACTTAAGGGACCCAATCCCGGCTTCTTTCCTCATCAACTAATCACTATTTAATCAGTTGCATTGCACTGAAAAAATTGTTGGTCAATTTTTCTTCCTTAAATTTTTCAATAAAAACCTTCCCAAAATTTAGTTTTTATGTTGAAAAATAAACCACCCTTCCCACCAACATTTACACACCCCTTGGGGTTAACAGCCAAACTCGTCTGGTATTTTGTTATGTGCCTATACAAGATTCTGGCTCACCAGCAGCTATTGGCAAAACTCCTTTCAGGTTTCATATCCATTGTACCAGAAGAAGTGCCTTTGGCATTCTGGTTTACCATCCAGGTGCTTTGGCGCCTGGGCTGGCAGGCTGATCTGATTCTAACTTGCTGTTTTCCTGACACCAGGACACTAATATCATCACAATAAATCCATTGAAAGTTAGGTCTTAGGGCCTACAGATTGTTTATAGGGTAGGAGGAGACTGTTAGGTCTATCCTATTAAATTTTGAAATGCGTGCAAGTCAAGCAGACTTCCACTTATTTGAGAAACATCCTTCTGAGTCCATACCATCCATACCCACTTTTAATGTAGTTAACGCAATTCTTTATGCTAGGATATTTGATAGTGAGATTTAAGATGTTCTTATGACATGAGAATGCAGAGAATAGGAACCCAAACTTAATAAAAAAGAAGTATATAACAACTATTTTTTGTAAAAACCATCCATAAGGTGCTTTTCCAGCTTCAATCTTAGTCATAAGTCAAGGTCTTCAGGATTAAAGCTTGGGAAGCTAAACCAGCATCAGGTAGTGAAATCTTAGACTTCAGGAGGATTAGGGAAAGGTATGCATGAACTGTCATTATCAACAATTTCTGAAACATTATCAGGAAAAGACAGGGGGGTGAGAGCCTGGATTTTTGGGTTCTTGGCGCATTGGTTAGAAAGCAACTGTGGCAATGGCGGGTGATGGTGGGGTCACAGCTTGCTATGGAGGAATCAACATGACAAACTCATAGTCAGCACTAAAGTCAGGACCCATGAACAGATTACAATTAAAAATGTCTGGCAAGATGTGGCTAAATTCTAGCCAAACTTTTAAATCGAAGTTAAAACTGAGGAGATCACGGTGTGTTTAAGTTTACCTTTGTGCCAACCTTTAGAAAAAAGTAATTAGAGATATTTGATCCATGCATAAGACTAAAGTATTTTTGTCACTTTGTAAACGGTGCCGCCAGTGCATCAATGACCAATATACCGCAGCCAGATCTACATTATAGATGGCTCAGGAACGATCTATGCTCCTAAATTGCTATATAAGTAAGCTACATGATGTTCCTGCCCATTCCGTTCTTGCAAAAGGATAAACCCACTGCAGTACCAGAAGCATAAAAAGCCACAGTAAATGACTTATATCTGATAACATTATGAAAGATAGGGCTAATGATGGAAGCCCGTTTTGTTGCCTCAAAATGATGTTGACGCTCAGGGGTCCAACTAAATGGTGCGTTATTAACATTAGAGGATGAGGGGGTGGACCAGTCCCAAAAATGATTGTCGAGAACATTTTAAGAAAATACACTGATTTTTGAAAGCTGTGAAGTTGCTTCTGCGTTACTAAAGTAGGGTAATATTGAATAGCATATAGCTTGGAAGGCGCAATGGCATGACCATCTTTTAAGTAACAAATTGTTCAGGATCTGAACTTAATCTTTATAGAACTCAAATTTGTATGGTTTTTCAACTAAACCAGCTGTTTGAAGTGCTGCCACCACAGCCATTAATTCTATTGCACGTTGTTCAGCGTTGGGTGTGTGAATTAATATTTCATTCATGATGGCAACTGCAAAAGACCTGAAATCACTAGTGTTAGTATAAGTACGTGCCAAGAGAAGGATGGTCTGAAAGTGTGGGTGCTTTAGCAGTCAAAACAGCAGCTCATACTTTAGCCGCGCCTCATCAGAGTTAAGTGGGTGAAATGGAAAAAGGTCCCTTGTCACCTTGGAGTCGCCATCTTTAACAATTGGTGTTTAACTTGCACATAGGAATTCCCCTTTCATTAAGAGCATTGGTGTGAATCTTATTTAGCTTCAACTTTGTAAAACAGGAACCTTGAAGCTTAAGATATTATATCTAATAATATTGAATAATTGACTTTACAGTAAAAAAACTAGTAAAAATATAATAAAATTAATAACCAAACACCCTTCCATAGGAAGGGTACTGGGCTTTTGAGGGTAGATTGAAGGGATATGAGGCTTGGTCAGCATTGGAATCCAGATTGGAGATTATTATTCTTGACTGGTTTTCTTGGGGATTTGATCTATCCACTTTGATAAAGGGTAGCAATTGCAATCAATTAGCTAGAATTTTGGAAGAGTTTGATCCTCCTTCCAAACAAAGTATTTCACTTTGCTGTTAACCATACTCAACAGAAATTTTACTGTTACTTGATTTTAGAACTCAAGCAAAACCTAGGCAGGATTTGGCAGGCAATTCTTTGCATCTAGGGATATCCCAGGTATTAAATGTTTTCTAATTACTGGCGCCATGTGGAAGAGATCTATTTTGGTAAGAGGTTTAGACTCTACAACGATTGTCTTATAGGATAATAAATCCATACAAAAACTGGTTTATCAATATAGTGTTCTACTGATTCTGTAATGATAGAGTGGCTTGGAAAGTTGCATTGGGGTTTGCGAGGCAAAAAGGTGGGACAGCTGCTACCCATCTCTCATCTAGGATGTGCTCTTAATCAAAAAGTCAGGTAAGAAAGAGCCTTAGGATTGACCCCTCTTTAGTTTAAATGGGATGCGGGGTTCTATCCAGCTTGATAGCTAGGTCATGGAATCTTACATTACCCTTTCACATAAGAACGGGTTCTACAACCCCCTCTTGGGCTTGAAACAAAGCGGAGATTAATGAGGAACTGGTAATTGAGAGATGAAATAGTGGGTAGATTGGGTGAGGAAGGAGTGGGAGCTTTATATTTTTGTCGTGGAAACTAGCTGTTAATCCTAGAAGTTGGCACAATCTTTGAAATTAAAAAGCTGTTATCATAAACAGGATACCCTTTCCAGGGCACTAAGTAATGAATCCTGCGATTTATCCTACAGCAATTAAAAACATATTTCACTTCAAAAGACAAGAGTTTTTTTACCAGGATAGGCTTAACCTCCACCCGCTTCTTGCCTTTGAAGGGGGATAGGGACTATGCAAGAAAGGAATTGTGAATTTTTCAGTATGCGCAGTTCCACATGGAAAGATCTGTTAAACAACACCTTAGAGATAATAATGGGGTCTTCTCGTTTACATCCAACTGTTGATAAGGAACTTTGAGGTGCAAATTCTTGGTATTAACCATGAACAGTAAACCTATTTGATAATCTGGAGCCTCATGGTGATTTTTGTCTGCAAACCATTTATGATCGTTAGTAATCTAGTCAACTTTCATTGGACCTGGAAGTGCACCTTCTGGATATGCTTAACAAAGTTTTCTTCATCTGGGATCACTGCCAATTTTGAGGCCAAGGGTGAAGGCAAGATTGTAAACCCAAGTTAACATACATTAGTAATACCCCTGTGGACGCACATAGGGAGTTATTGTGCAAAAAGTGGGCCAAAGGGAGGTCTGCTGCTAATGTGTCCTGGGAAGCAGTAGCATAGCATAAAAATAAAGCTCCAAAGAATGGTTGGTTCATTCTTTTTGTAGATCTGATTATAATGGTATGCCGATGGCCTCAGGGTTTGACCTTTAGCATATTGCACAAATCCTAGAACCTTGAGGTTGATAAGGCTCTCTATTTTGATTACTTCCTGAGGCAAACCAAACATAGAAAAAATAGGACACAAACAACCGCGCGGCATCTCTTTAGTTGTAAAGGTTGTCAAGCAGGGGATGAAGAAGGCATATTTTGTAAAATGATCCACCACCATAACTTTATTTTAACCCTGTGAGACTTATAATTTTTTTATTAAGTCCAACGAAATTGAGGTCCATGGTTCTCCCGCCTATTGTAAAGTCGGAGGAACCCACTCCATCCTGTTTGGTAAGATTTGGTGTGGGCACATTGTTGAAAGCGGCCACTTCACAGGTTTGTGAGAGTTTAGTCATTTTTAGTAAATCTTCCTATATGATGACAGGAAGCATGAATCTGAGGTGGTAACGGTTCAGGAAAAACTTGATAATTATTAACTTTAAATATATAGGCACTTCTTGATTACAATAGCAAAAAAAATTATTAGTAAAATTTAGTAAGACCAAGAACAATATTTTATTTGTATATGATTTTCATACCATATAAGTCACTCATGCCAACTTATGATCACATATTAGAATCATTGGCATCAGTAACTAGAGAATAACTTTGCAGCTATTCATTAAACTGCGGCAAATGACATGCTATTGGTTGGAACTTGCATTGATTTATTTCCCAAGTTATGGCATTTTGTGCCCTAAAGTCTAGTAAGCTAAACTATTGGGGATTATTTTCAATAACTCATAGAAGTCTTATCATCAAATTATAAATAATTGCTAATTTGGAGCTCCCTCCTTAGAACCCTAAAAGTCATCAAAAAGCTCCGATTTTTTTTACTAAGTCGGAGATTCATGCTTGTATGCCTAAAAGTCATCAACATTAATGAATAATATTGGGGATCATCTCCAATAATTCCAATCACTAGTATCAGAACATGTTGAAAAAGCATAAACTGGTTAAGTCCAAACACATACCCCAAGTAAACCAGATTATCTTCTTCCAAAAATACTACTGTTTTGAATTCTTTGTACAACCCCAATGTCCTAGAGGCAGCGGAAACACAACGGAGGTATATATCACCATAAACATAAAGCAAAGTAGGAGATAACTGATGGCATTTGTAGCCAATAAAAAGCCATCAAAGCCATAAGAAAATTGCTCAGCAACCATTGTCAAGAAATAGGTGGCCTTATTCCACACCTAAAAATAATCAGATAAATGATATTATTACAATTAGATATGGAAAAATAACAAAAACCATTATGGCACTTTGATAATCATTAGCATAATAATAAATACTTAGCATGCACCCTTTTCATGATATGATCTTATTGAGGTCCTTAATTGTATAGGCATCCAAAACTACTCTTCAATGACCTCAAATGTCTAAACCCAAAGATTTCCTAGCTTATTCCACCATCCAAAGCCATGGGTGTTGCAATAGTTGACCCTATAATTAGTTTTAAAAAGTAGTCAGTGCTGGCCGCTTTAATTCTTTATTCCTTAGCCTTGGGCTTCTTCATGAGAATATAGCCTTAAGCAGAAGTCTTTAATACTATCAAAACTTTAGTCAAGATTACTAAATACTATAGGAGCGTCATTGCCTGACTCAGTTCAAGAGAGAATTATAAAATTGGAAAACTAGCCCAACTCCCATAAAACATTTTCAAAAGGGGATTCCCTCATTGATATATTGAAAGGTTTCCTTATAGGCAAAAGTTGTTAACAACAAATTTGCTACCCACCTGGAAAGGACTTTTGGCAACAAGCTTCTTCAAGGTAGCAGCCATAGTACCATTTACCCTTTTAGCCATCCCATTGATTTCTGGATGCTAAGGTGTAGTCAATACTCCTGATATTACTATTAAATTGTTTAGCTTCAAATATAGTGCACGTTAAAGTTGCTGTCACTATCAGCTTAGATAAACTGAGGGCATTTGTGCTAATAGATTAAATGCTCCATTAAAAATTTAGTAGTACTGCTGGCATCTACTTTAGCTATAGCACGCATCTCTACAAAAGTCAGGTAAGTGATAGCTACAATGACATATCAACTTATCTCTGTACTCATGGTCAAAACCCTACTATGTCAATATATTATGCCACACAAACTCAGGATCCCACAGCCAGAAAGTTTTGGCTTTATTAAAGGGTTTGTGTTCCTGACACACTGAACAACATACAAGATTTTCCATAATGCAAAATTTAGGGACTTTCAGTAGTACTCCCAATGAAGCTACTCTAAGGGTTTTCTGCAGGCCACCATGTCCAATTACTTTAAGAGCTGCATAGATAAATGCAGTGCGCTCAAATGGCCATTAAAACAGTAGGTATTTTCCCCCAACAATTTTAAACATTTGCCCCTAATGATCTTTGTGTTTTCATTGCTTTGTTTATGCTTGATGAATATCTGGTAGCCAGTCCCTGATATCCTCAGTAAGCATTTTCTCATATAACACATCTGCTTCACCCTGCATCACCAGTGTGGTTGCCAACCACAATAATACATCAGCGTTTTGATGCGTGGCACCTTCTCAGTGCTCAATAATATAATTGTTCGTTCTTAACTTTAAAAGCCCATCAGGACAACCTCCCTTCAGGCTCCTTTACTTATGCAGTCATCTCAACAAGGAACGATCAGTAAACACTATAAGATGGACCATAATGACGTAAAATTGAACTGTTAACTGGCGTTTATGACTGCAAGACATTTCTACTTGGTCACAGTATAAATTCATACTTGCTTAATCAGAGTGCGGCTTGCATATGTGATTGGGTTCTCATTGCTGATTGCATCCACTGACTCAACATGGATAAACTGCCGTCAAGGATGCATCCATTTTGAATAATTAGCAGCCAATTAAAATTTGGATATCATAATATTGGTTCCATCATCAAAATATACTTTAAGAGCGTAAAAGAGTCCAAGGTTTCCTTATTCTATATAAAGCCTTTCTTAAGGTCTGTTAGCAACTGAAAAAGTGGCTTGTAGATGATAGCAAGGTTCTTAATAGGATAGCGGTAACAGCTTACCATTCCAAAAAATACTTCCAAATCTCAAATAAAATTATTTTGAGACATGGCCTAAATTGAGTCAATTTCTGGGTCTTTGAGAGCGTAGTCCATTGGTGTCAACAACAAAACTCAAGTATTCTTTCTCCTTTTTGAAGAAGTGACATTTTTAAATTTTTATTTTCTGATGTTCTGCTGATAATTTCTTGGCAACTTCTTTCAAGTGTTCAAGGTGATCTGTAAAAGTGAGAATGAAAATTGATATCATCTAGATAGATGAGAACGCATGACAAAATTCAGATCATCTAACACATTATCAATCATGAATTTAAACATTACCAACACATTGCAAAGACCTTGAGGCATCTGTGTCAGCTGATATATTCCATGGGCTAATAATTGCACATTTTTTGATCCTCCTTAAGTAAATCAATTTTGCCAGTACTTGGATATAAGATCCAGTGCTGAAAAGAATTAAGCCCCTCCTAAGAAATCAAGAACATGATTAATTACCAGAAGCGTGTATGGATCCTTTTTTGTTATTTTATTCAGTTATTAGTATACTATGAAAACTTAGTTGATCCCCATTTCTTTTTCACAATTTAAGTTGTACTCATCAATGGGCTAGAAAATGGAAACATTAACTCATGATTGAGTAGCTTGCCTACCTCCTTGGAAAATATGGCCTCACTTTTAATTAACGTCAGATTTTCCGCATACAAATCAGAAGTTGATACACAATGTTGATTTTATAAACTATACCTTTGGCACAGTAAGGTCATGTTTAAATTACGCAAACACCCCAAGATTTGTTCTAATAATTTCAATGGGTCCTTCTGTTCCTCTTAGATCACCATTAATATGTCCCAAAAATATGGCAAGGATTGCTTTAAATTTGAATCATAGGATAATCCTATTTAATCCAATTGACCAAGGCGCAAGAGGATGAAAGTTCCATAGTAGGAACTAAATGAGCATTGGTTACTCCCATCCCTATTTTCCCCCATGATTTTGAGGAAGATGCAAAGTATAAATTGAGGAGCTCGCTTTCAGTGTGAGCTGCGCTTGCATCAATGCAGCAAAAACTTCTCTTATTAACCCCAATTATCATGAAATCTGCTTATGCATCAAGTCTTTCACTTGTGCGCTGGATCTCATCACTTTCGCTGAGTATCAACTTGCTCAATATGATGAGGTGATGGACACCGATGGCCTCATAAACGAAGAAAAACCACAACTATACCTCCTTATGCCCCATATCGATGATGCTCCCACCCTGATGCTTTCCACCATGGTCTGCCAACCAAATCAGGCGCTGGACAAAAGTTTCCCCAAAAGATTCCTCACCTTCTGATATCACTTCCTAAGCTGTTAGCTGAGGTGCCATATTAGGATTTTTTTATTTCTCTAATCCCTTTGTTTGGCCAATATGCAAATAAAGATTTGTGGCAGCTCCTCCTTTTGGTTTAGGCACCACTAGTGCTAAAAAATGAGCATAGGCCACTACTTGATTCTTTTCTATCCATATTGGCCTATCCAACAGGCTGGCGACTAACACCTGAATTTCTAAATGACTGTGAGTTATAATCCCAGGTGCAACATGTGGTTCAGTTCTACCTCTCTGCCACGGATCATGGATTTCAGAATGTAGAAATTTGGGATTTTACAAAGTAGTCCAGTTCCTATGATGTACTGCTCCTTAGAAATAACAACCAATGGCCTTCATGACCTTAAGAGATTCTTAACATTATTCAATTTGAACTGGTGGCGTCCTAGAACGTTTTTCAGTCTAATGACACCTTACTGGGATAATCCCATCTGCAAGTACCAGACTAATTTAATTGTTTTTCTTATTCAGGTATTGACCCCCTTTCCAGTTGTAAAACAGAGGTAAGGTTTGCCCTAAACTTTTGGCAAGTTTTTTTTTAGAAATCACACCAAGTTTATTATGTCACATGAAGTCAGTGCAACTAATATCTAGTAACTTTAATTAGGCAGAATTATGGCCGTTGTGGTGACAAGGAGGGATCTAAACTGTAGAGGCAAGGCGCTATATGCTCCCAGGAAGTAGTAGTATTTAAGACTGCCATTCCGTAAGGCTTATTATGATCCACATCAGGTTTAAGCATTAACTTTTTCACTAAATTTGTATATACAATATTAGTTGGAGCTCCACTTTCTATGATGGCAAAAACTTTCATTTGATTTACCAAAAATATTGGCATAAGTGCAATAAAATTAAGAGAAGATATTGTTTACTTAAAGCTTCGTGCCACCATTAGCAAATAAATGATTGAGAAAGCTGTTCAGCTAAAACAAGGGAATTGTTTCTTTAATGGTGGCCATAGGATTTGAATGTTAACATCGTCCAGGATACTGCTATTGGGCTCCCTGTACGTTTTTGTGGCTTGAGGCTGCTTCACACACGGGCATGCCACTTTTTAATCACTTAAGCTCTTACCCTTTTCTTAAAAATAGGTAACCACAAAAGCCTTGCTGTTCACCTCATATTCACTATACAATTGTTATACTAAGTCAGGGGGAACTAGAGCATAGGCGTAAATAGACTGATTCATATCTACTTCACCCGATTATTTCCTGCATAGGCACTTGATTGTTAGAAGGTACATCCGTATTGATCTTGCCTAGTTTATTTCAGCAGTTCTGCATAGAATAACAGCACTTGAAACACTTAGAACAAATGACATGATTTCTTGTATTGCCCTTCCTGAGTTTCTCAAACAAACTAATCTTAACTCTGGGGTTGGTTACTGTTTGGTCATTATTAGGGGTATTTCCCCATATAACTCATATTTCCAGTATTGCCAATATGCAACTTTTGTTAGGGGAATCAAAGGTGGTCCCATAAAGCCATATAAATTCCACCATCTGAGCATTCTTCATTTCCACATCCAAGGCGGGGATCATGGCCTGATTCAGATCCTTATGGCCCCACAACGCCAATTTTATTTGCAATTTGAGCATCAAAATTAGTCAACGCTCCTGCCACAGCGAGATACTAGGAATTTGGTAGAATTGGTTAGCAAAGGTTACAATGGTTTTATCTTTTCAGAACTGGATGCCCATTATTCTTGCCTTCAGTTGGTGACATGTTCAAGGCTGTAAACTCCCCCATAATGGCATCCTTAGCCTCTGCATAAGTCCATTAATTGGAGGCTAACCAAGGTAGGACAAGATTCTGACTTGCCATATCAAGACGATTGATCACATTATTCGCCTTCTAAAAATCCTCACAACCTACCATGTCATTTCAAAGATCCTGAGCAAGGCAGATACATTGTTACTTTGAACTTTGGAAGCTTTGGAGTTGGCAGAATTTCCACAGTCTCAAGAGTCTTGCTGCTGGTATTTCTTCATCTGCTAATGATTCTAACTGATGAGGCAGGGCACCGTACTGGATAAGCAGCCAGGGTTTCAGGCACCTTCTGCAGGTTTCCATGGATGGACTCAGTAGGGCTGTCATTCTTAGAGGAGATTTTCTCTCCAAGCAGGTAGATTCGCTTTCTAAGTTTTGGGACAACAGATGATGGTTCTTTTCTTCTTAGATATACAATCAGTAAAAGCTGTTATCACTTCTTCTGATTCAACTTCCATGTTTTTCAAAATATAATATTACTGCTGCAGTTCCTCTAATTCTTTGGTAGTCTGACAGAATAGTCATCATTTTTCTTAAGTATTTCATAAGAAGCATGAATTTTTATTTCATATTAATTATGTCCAAACCCTGTTTTTCCATAATACCCTTCTGTCCTTGACTCTTTCAATCAATTTTTCTCTTTACTAAGGGATATGGATCCTAAAACTGTAACTTTGAGGCCTGATAACTAGTAAAAGTCCCTTAATTTAAGCCTGGTTCAAAGTCTTCATATCTCTAACTAGCAGGCGCAGTTTTGCAATATCTTCTTTAGCTTCTTTTTGATGCTTAATGAAAAAAATATAACGACTCATAGTTTTTACAGTAGTATCTATTCCATCTTACTCCAAGTCCACTCTATTGAGGGTTTGACCCCCACCAGGCTCAACTTAGCAGATCCCCACTTCACTTGAAAATTTTTCACTCATACTCTCAACTCTTTACTGACAACATCATCTCAAAAATCACCTATCTTGATCACAACTTGTTGAAAAGTGGTACTGAACATGATTGTGAGTGTTTAGTCCTTACAAATAAAGCTTCCTGTACGATGAAAGGAATCATGAATTTAATCCAGTAACAGTTCAGGCAAAACTTAACCTTTTTTAACTTTAAATATTCAGGCAATCCATCTATAATAAACTAAAATATGGCTAGTAATTTTAGTAAGACCAGGAACAAGTGATTTTATTAGGAAATTTTTTCACATATATGTAGGTCTCTCATTACAATTTAATTCCCACCTTTTAGAATCATAGGCATTGTCGCCAGAGATTAAATATGCTACTATTTATTGACCTGCAGAATTCAGCATGCTATTGATCAGAACTTACATCGGTTTAATTACCAAGTGGTGGCAATTGTGTCTTCAAGTCTGGTAAACTAAAACTATTGGGGATAATCCCTGATTACTCATTAAAGTCTAATTGTCAATTTAGCCATAATTGATAATTCATAGATTACTCCTTGATAGACTAAAAGTTATCAATATATCTCCTAATGATCGAGTACTAAGTTGGAGCTTCCTCCTTGGAAGCTTAAGTCATTGACACTAATGCATCATATTAAGATCTTCCTAATAAAGCAATCCAATAGTATCAGAACATGTTGGAAAAAACAAACATAGTTAAAATCCCAACAAACATATTAAACAATCTTTTACCCATGCAAGGACATCTTTTGTAAAGTCACTTTAATCATACCCACGCTATATTAGGCTTATAAAGTTCTTCACTCCAGAAGTTCAATTCTAGGAGGATCATAATGTTCTCTTAAGGAACTTTTCTTTCTCGTTGCAAACACTTTTGCAACCCATTCAATTCAATACTAAATCTAGTTTGATAATCTCATAGAGGGGATTATCCTGCGCCCATGTCTGGGAGCAGTTGGGCAAGCAAGGCAAGAGGAGCAGGCGGAAGGCCCGCGGCCTCTAACGTTCAAAAATACCCCAGAGAATCCGGCGGAATAGAAAAAAATCTAAAAAAACTGGCGGTCACAATTTCCCCGGAGATACTCGCGTGGCAAGCACGATGCAACCAGTACATCAATACGCCACATTCCCAGCCACTTTCATCGGTGGGAATTCGGAGTCCGTGTGTATCTGGACATCCAAAAAATGGCCCTATGGGAAAAATTTTGTGAAGATGTACACAAAATTTTCCTGACCGCGGTGTACGTTGCACCTCACTCCATGTCGCGTGGTTGGCTGGACCTAGGTTTTGAAAACAAAATAGCAGCAGACAAGGCTGCAGTGGTGCGCGTAGTGGTTGACCTCCCCGAAGGGCAACGGGTCATCAAAACTAGATGCACCAGATGGACAAAATCAAACCAAATTTTCCTCACGTTTGACTTTTTTGCCTACTACGGTAAAACGTGACATTTTGGAGCAACACCTGAAAGATGGTCTCGCCATATATGGTGAAATACAATCTTTCGAAATGCAACATTTCACGCTGATGCCACACCTGTGCACTGGCAAAGCCATCGCAGTTCTGACCCCAACTGAGGAGATTGTGAAGGACCTAACCCAGATCCCGCACTCCACCTTTATTGATATTGCAGGGCACACCACCCACCCATTCCGGGTAACCGTGGACAGTGCGCCCCCCATTTGCACCCACTGTGATGCGTTCTGCCATAAGGCACATGCGTGCCCCATTAAAGAGGGCGTTACATTCCAAGAGCACCCCTCAGCGGCCATGGCCAGCGGAGAGGCGCACTACGAACCAACTGCAAGCACCAAAGAGGCTTTCCCGTGGGGAGCACAAGGCTGCTACCTATTGGTAAAGCCCATCTCCCCGCAGGAGCAGAAGAAGGCCAAGCAGGCCCATAGGGCTGCGGCCAAGGAAGCGGCCAAGGTCACCACCACCATCCCACACTCACAACGCCAGGAGGACATGGAGACCTTTGTGGCGGAAGCAACTTGGGAATCCATCACCCAATCAGATTGGGAGGCCCAAGCTGAACAGGCCACTCAATCTGAGGATCTGATGGGAGATTTGATCTCACCTAATCGCTGCACCCAAGCCCCAGTTAAAACTGACTTGGGACCTATCCCAACCAAAAAAAATTTTTTTTGCCCCACTCAACGGTGCACTGAACTTATCTGCACCGCAAAAAATTCGTCCGACATCGGGAAAACAAAAAGTGAAGGCCAAAGCCAACGTGACTCTTTCCGCAAAAATTAATAAAAACCCCGATAGCATTGCTGCTAACACCCGCACTGCTGTGAAAGCCCATGGGGATCTGGAAGAGGCTGGTGGGCCAGGGGCCCACCCCCTCGCAGCTAAGGTGCGATGGGGGAAACCTTCACTCTAGGGACGCTGAACATCGCCAGACTCAAGGCCTCCCTGTCCCAGGCTAGGAAACTGAGTTTTTTACAAAATAATTTACCTGTGGATATCCTGGCCATCCAGGAAACCCACTGTCCACGAGGTTCTGAGGATGCTTGGAAAACAATGCTCCTGCCATCCCTATCCTTTTGGTCGAAGCACTGTGGGGTGCTAATTCAGAAAAACAATTTTTTCAAATTTACATCTTCAGAAACATTCCTAAATGACCGAGTGCTCGTTGTCACCTTCTCATGGGCTGATGTTGCACACACAATCGTCAATATTTACGCCCCAAACGGTGCACAAGAGCGTCAGGAATTATTCTCGTCGGTCAAATCCCTCCTGCTACCCCCCAATTCTTTCCTAATCGGTGACATGAACTGTTGGCTAACCTCACCAACGGACCGGTGGCCGCCCTCACCCCACAGGGTCACGTAGAACTACGCATTCTAAAAGCCACCCTTGGGTTAATGGATGCGCTGCCGCAACATGCCCCACTGCTCAAAAACATGATGCGTCCCCACATCCACAATGGCCAATTAAGGTCCATGTCCCGCATTGACCTTATTCTAGCACTGGCAAAATTCCAACCCCACATCTCCCACTTCAAAACAATGAAAGTGGAATTCTCTGACCACCAACTGGTCTCAATAACATACCACTTACCCGTCACAGTTGCAAAGGCTTCACATTGGTGCAAAATCTGCCCCCCAGAGCTTGCGTCGCCAGGATTTTCCACATGGGTGGAAGAGGCAACTTTGGCAAAATTGTTTGTTGCACCGTTTTGCGCGGACCCTTTTCCACATGGGCAACTTTCAAAAAAGACACCATCCGCCACTATTGCCATCTCTCATCCAGACGCTCACGAGCCACATCAGCGGTTATATCGCGCGCGCTGGTGGAATTGGCCCACATGGAGTCCAACATTCCAGCCTCAGGATATAGCCCTGCATGGGGCCAGAAGTGGGCGGAGGCAGCAGCCCACCTCAACGCACTTGAAAGGCAACACAAACATCGGGTTTGTGTCCAATACAGGGCCACACGCATCACTAAAGGTGACAAATGCACTGCATACTTCTTCAAAAAATTTTTGCACCACACCAGAGTGTGGCCTGCACACAGGTGCAAAGATCGGATAATTCTATTGTGGACACACTGGCTGAAGTGGCAATCAAAATGCAAAGATATTACTCCAAGTTATAACGAGCTGAACCAATTCAGCTGGCCGAAATGGCAGAATTTCTCGACAGAGCTCATATCTGCACCATTTTCCAATACCCGAAAATAATGAATTTAATTACTCCAAACGAATCATGGACTACCATTCGCGGTGCACCAAACTGAAACCCAGGCCCAGATAGCATTCCATATGAGTTCTACAAAAAATATTTTAAATACATATCCCCATTGCTGCTAGCCTCACTCAACCAAAGCCTGTTGGAAATGCACCTCCTACCAGGAGGACATGAGGCTTTTACAGTCACACTTTTCAAGAAAGTGATAGGCTAGACTTAGCCAACTGGCGCCCCATTTCTCTAAAAAACACAGATACCAAAATTTTAACAAAAATCATGGCTAACCATTTAGGGACTGTAGCACCCGCCACTATCTCTCCAGAACAATTTGGTTTCATCCCCAGAAGGTCGATTTGGGATAACGTGCACTCTGTGGCTAATGTGTGTCAGTCCACAGCCTCTGGGGCACTTGTATTCTTGGACCAACAAAAGGCCTATGATAGAGTAAACTGGGAATACCTTAGGGCCTGTCTCCAACAATTCTGCCTACCTCCCCGCTTCATTAACTGGGTGATGCTGCTCACGGAATCTGCAACAATGGCTGTGCGCGGCCCAGGCTTCCTAACGGAAGCAGTCCATCCTCAAAGGGGCCTGCGCCAAGGGGACCCCCTGAGCCCACTCTTATACAACTTCAGCCTTGACCCACTACTGCGAAATGTGAATGCCCAACTCACTGGGGTCCATGTGCCAGGCCAAACCCCAGTCAAGATGATGGCATTTGCAGATGATTGCGTGGTGGGGGTGTCTAATAATAAAGATGCACGCGCGCTTGAAGCCCTCATCCAGGAATATTCCCGGGTAAGCAACGCGGTACTGAACGCCTCCAAAACCGAAATCATCCTCCTTGGTCCGTTTCAGAACTGCTGGGCCCCAGCAAGTAGTTCCCAACCCAGCCCAGCTGCTCACCCAAGTCCACGCCTTACTAACTCAAAACACACCGCTCCACTGGTGCTCCCCTTTGTGCCGCGACCTACCATAGGACTGGTACGCCATCTGGGCGTGTGGTTGGAGGCAGGAGGATACACGTCAGCAGTAATGGAGGGCCATATACTGGACAACGTGACGAAGCGAATCGCCTCTCTCAGAGCCCACCCTACTACCCTCACTAGCAGGGTTGTTCTTGTCAACTCTATGCTCCTATCCAAAGTCTGGTTTGGAGCCCACGCCATCCCCTTCTCCCCAAGCTTATTCAAATCCCTGTATGCTTTGCTACAAGGTTGGCTTTGGTCAGGCCGCCCTCCACCAGTACGGCTAGAGGTCATGTTTGGCCCTCATCATCATGGTGGCATGGGCCTACTTGACTTCAAAGCTCATGCCGCCAAAATCCTAGGCGCCTGGATTGCGGCCGTCACTGCTCCTACACTCCCATCCCAACACTGGTCCCGCGCGGCCCGCTCCAACTTCTCCCAAGCCTTGGGCCTCAACAATCCATCAAACCCCCACTCCCTGATGAAATACCTCGCATCACACACATCAGCCACAGGTCCTCACGGGACCAAAACCCACTACAAACGAATCCTACTCTCCATGCGAAGCGCAGAATGGAGAATTCGTATTAGTGGACATACAACCCGAAGAGGCCGCCCCTCTCCTCAGTTCACACAAGAGGCACAGGGGCTACCCATCCATGATGGCGTGATCCCCATTCGACCCCAAGTCCTATCCAGGGTGGTCTGCCTGGACATGATGGACATCCCTTATTCCACTGAGACCCAAATGACTATCTGGAAATACGCACACCATCCTCTGTTGCAGCCTCAAGTCCGTTCCCATGTGTGACGCTGCCTGAGGCGGGTGTATCGTACAGCTGAGCGCTCTAATGCTTTACACTCATCCTGTGTCGTGTGTGGCCAGTATGGAGCGCTGTTTCACCGCCTGGAGAAGTGCCCAACCTCTAAAGTAATATGGCGCGAAGTCCAACGTCTGCCAGGCCAGGATCAAACACATCCCTTCAGTCTGTCTAGAGATATATTTGCTTCATCAATGGCCTCCCCCTCCCACCCTCCCTTTGTGCTCTGGTGGTTGCAATCGCCATGTGGACTATCCACACGATTGTCTTGGATGCCATCGCTGGATCCATCCCCACCCTCCCTGAAGCTGTCCACAGATTCCGGTCTCATTTGGTGGATAACTTTCAAGCGTGGATGTTTTGATATCTCCCACCACGTCGCCGGCAGCTGGTCTCCTCCTGGTTCCCAGTCTGGTTCATCAAATCAGACCCCTTCCTCCACACGTGCTCAATAGTGGCTACGCCCCCTACACACGTTCCCTCTCCCCTTCCAATAAGTGGCGTTCCCGCTGGCAACAAGAGATAGCATCGCTTCTCTGGGGTGCCTCACCTGGTACTGAGTTTTGTCTCGTCTGAGTCATATTCGGAAGTGTCCATCCCATGGTCGGCCTTCCCTGCAATAAATTAAAATTAAAATAATGTTCTCTTAAGACTCAGGAACGTATGGTAAAATGAACCTATACTTTATAATGAAAAAAACTACCTTATCCTTCTAAAAATACCAACCAGATGTGGCCTTACAAAAAACATTTTGGACGAAGTTGTATCTTCAGCATCAGTTGCTTGAAATTCAACACATTGTCCATAAGAAAACCTCTTCAGTGGAGGAATTTTAGTAAGAGCGCTTGGCTCTATCAGCTACAGACTTAGTAGTGGGGGTGTTACTTTGGGAGGTTTGCAACCTGGGTTTTTGGTTTGGTTTGGAGAGCATAGTGAGGGGGAGCAATTGCAGCAATGACTGAGGGAATAGGCATCATGAGTTTCTCAGGTGGGATTACTTTAGACAACTCATAGTCGCCAATAGAAGCATTTCCCATTAAAGGGCTGCTACTAAGGATATTGGAAGGATATATGTGGAACCCTTGACAAAATTATATAAAATTAAACCCAAGAGGTTTGATAAGTTATAGTTTGTCTGTGGGCCAGTTTCTGTGGCTTGCAATAGTAAATGAGTGATTTGTGGTCAGTGCGCACCACTAATGTGTGCTTGGCATCTTGTAAGAGATACCGCTATGCTTCAGAAGCCAAGTAATGGTAGCCAACTCTTTATCATATATTGCCCAAGGATGCTCAGTTACATTAAACTTCATTGACAAATAAGCCATGTATGTTCTTTCTCCCCATATACTTATAACAAGGCGGAGCCCGCTGAAGTACCTGAGGCGTCGCATGACACATAAAAAGGCTTTTTCTCATCAGCATGACGCAAAATGGTAGTAGAGGTAAAGATATCTTTTATTTCATAAAAAGCTCTTTGGCACTTTGGAGCTCAAACAAAAGGGGTTTTCTTACCAGTGAGGGGTGTAAGGGAGAAGAGAGCTCAGAAATTTCTGGAGAAAACATCTTTAGAAAAAGTGACAGATCCTAAAAAGCTACGCATTTGTTAGTGCTTCACAGAATTAGGTCAAGAACTAATAGAGCTCGGTTTTGACAGAGTAATAGCATAAAATTATTTTAATACCATATTTTCAGATAATAGCAATTTTCCCAGCTTATCTCACACTTTGACAGCTTTGCAATAAATCCAGCCTTATGTATGGCAGCCATAACAGCCACCAAATTCTTAGTATAATATTCCAAGTTATGAGAGTAAATTATAATACCATCAGCGCATTCTTTGGCTCAAGAAATCCTGAGGCCCCCAAAGCATTGTCAATGCGGCTCTGGAACATTGCTGGTGCGTTTCAAGCCAAAGGTCATTAACTTGAACTAATAGATTACATACCATTTTTGGATAGAAGTCAATCATTTCTGCCCATACTTCACCTACACTTGGTGGAATGCGGTGCAAAATCAAGTTTAGAAAAGACCTTAGACTTAGATATGTCCTGATAAATGACAGCTTCTAACGGAAGGGAATATACATCTGGGACAGTGACGTTACTCAGGTGGTCATAATCCACATAGGGTCTCAGTGTGCCATCTGGTTTCTTGGCGAAACCCACTGGGATGAAATGGGGAAGTTTTTTTGATCATTCATCCTTTGATCCACCGTGTTATTTATCCAAACATTGAGAGCTTGATCTTTTTGTGCTGTGTATGGGTACAATGAGAAATTCAATTTTAATTAATTAACTTTTTAACTGGAATATCATATCAAACTATGGATGCTCATAAAAGTGGTTGGCAATTTTAACGTTAAACACAGATTGTAAGGTCTAAAATTTGCGGAATAGTGGGAAGGTCGGGTACAGCATCTAAAATGAAGTACTCTGCTGTTGAGGCTACCATGTTACATGTGACAAAAGTTGGTAGTAAGTAAATTTCCCCAGAGTAGTATGTGCGGTGAATGCCAGCATGTTCCATTCTAGATTATTTTTTACAGATATGCGGCACAACAAACAACTCCAAGGATCACTGGATGCAACAAATTTGGGATATAAGAGAAGTGGGCCACAAACTCATGTTGATGTGGCCTGAAAGTAGGAGGTTTACAGAGCGGCATTGTGACTACGTGGGAGCGAGAAGCACCTAAGACAGAGGCCCTGTTATAACTGGTAAATTAAAAGCCTACACTGCCTTCGGGTCAATGTAGTTCACAGTTTCAAAGTGCCACCAAGGCATTTAATATATCTTTCCACTTCCTGACAGTAATTTTCATAAGGTATATGAAGCAAGAACGTTCATTTTTACTCAATTTATTAAGGGAACACTCGCAAGATTTTTTTATTTAACCACAGGGGTTTGAGCTCCGCTTGAATAGGCTTAAAATGAGTGAGCCTAGTTGTCACCTGCTAAAAAGGTAATGATTTACCTCTTGATCCAATGAATCAGATAAGGCTGCCCTTCATAAGGATCCTCATAAATGGGAGTTTGTTGCACTCATATTCAAAATGATTGATACGGAAATATGATAGAGAGTTGGAGATAGTTTTTTAGGATCTATTCGGATTTCCATCTTCCCCAATGGTACTTTATTAATAAGTTCATTCTTAAACTCCTCTACTACATGTTCCTCTTCCGCTTATACAGCCACATATTCAACCTTTTTCTCTTCCTTTATCTCCTAATCTGTCAAAGGTTCAACTGGATTATTGCATTTAAAGTTAGAAACCAGTAAAAAGAGCTTTAATAGATGGTTTCCTTGGGGGGGTTGTACAGTAAGCATTGAAATATGTGTAAGATAGACTCTCTTTTTCTTTAAGTCGGTAGATTATAAACTCAAAATTCAGGTTAAAAAGACTTTTACTATCACTTCCTTTTGCCAGTGACAAACCCAGATAAAGTCAACTAGAAGGACGCCTGCTGCACCCGCATGGGGCGTCAGTGCGCCATGTTGGAATTTACTACCATTGCCAAAATGACCCAGGATGTCCATCTTGCCCCACAAATACTTAAAACCATTAAGTCCCACCCCAGAACTTATCCCGCCACCTTACACAGTCCCAGGCGGTTCTTCAAAGTCCTCTGGTGCTCCCTCTAAGCAACCTTCTTTCTCAGCTTTCAGGTTAAGTATGGTAAACTCTTCCCTTAAGTGATCACGGCCATCATCAAGGTGGCAACGGCAGTTTATAAACCTGCCATGTCTAAAGATCTTCACCCTTTCAAGGGGTACTGTGATCTTAGCTTCTCTTGTAAGCCCACACTATGGTGACAGCACAGCTGCCTTTAATATATAAAAATACCTCAATCCCAACCATAAATACTCGCTTACCAGATGAGGCCACACTGGTTGTCCTGTTTGCCAGCTTTCCCTCCCTTTCTCCCCCAAACGCCTTTACCATGAGCTCACGGCGGGATTGGCTGCCTATGGCGCCAACCCTGAGCTTCAAATTATGGCTCCAAATGGCACTAATTATCTCGCTGGGCCTTGAACATTTACTAAAATCCGCACACTCTGTCAGGACACCCAACTTGCAATAACTTTTATGCTGTGACTAGATCAGCCCTAATCATCCATTATGGGTGTGCATTGAGAACGGTCGCGCCATTTGTCTATTGTGCTTTGTATTGGACCACTTAAAGCAAAAGTATCCTGTGTTATCCGCCAAAGCTACCTCTGTCTCTCATCCCCCTGGCATAAGACCTGATACTGATTTAATAACTTTTTGCATGGGAATTAATTCTCTCCCCACCCTTTACACCTGCAAGCGCTGCTACAAACGCTCTATCCCACCAGATGTCAACCTACTGACCCAGTCCTGAGCAGATAGCTGCTCAAGCTCTGGCGAAAATGCCATGGTCCACTGTGCATGTCAATCAGCTTCCACTACCCCACTAATTCCTGTTGTTGTCCTAGATCTGGCGGTGTCAAATTCATTTAAATCCCTTGAATGGATCAATGATGATTAAATTCCTTATGAGTTTAAACCTGACTTCTACAGGTCAGACTTTTTAACCCAAAACCATGATTCAAATCCCTGATGCCATTTCTGTCCTCATAAACGGTTTGCCTGACTCAAATAAAACCATTAAATAGCTATTGATGCAGCTTTCCACCACTGATTCCCTCCTCCATCTAGCCCTCAATTCGGTGATTAAGCCACTTTTAAGGGCCTTCCTTTACCTAATTTTTCTACAAATTTCCTACAAAATGATAAATTATTACCAAAGAGCTAGCTTATTTGTTGGCTGCGCATGCTCTGAAACAGATAGACCTTTGCTTTAAGACCCTAACTACCCCCTCACCTGCCAGCGCATCAAACCTTTTATCTGTGTGCCCAACCTTATACCTTATGCTGAATTTCTAATTGTACAATATATCAAGGCGATTCATACCACTGGCCACATTAATGAGAAGAACCATCACCTCTTTCTCTTTTTCTGGATGCCGCTGACGCTCCAACCACCCTTTTGTCTGCCTTTTCCCACCACCTGAAGCTGGTGTCAGATGAAAATTCCCCAACCCAATTTCCCCTTCTAAAATGGATACTTAAGCTAACGCTGCAGCATCATTCCAAGGATCCTTTATGTAAACATCCCTTTTTTAAGCACCCATAAAATAAAGATGCATTAAGGACCTCCCTCATGGGTTGGACACCACCAGTACTAAAAAATTAAAAGGGTGTATCCTAAATAAAGATAATTCTATAGGCAGTTTTATTTATAAATTTATAAATTTTTAAATTTATTGCAAGGAAGGCCGACCAGGGGACAGACACTTCCGAATGTCAACCTGAAAGAGACGAAACTTAGTAACATGGAAGGCACCCCAGAGAAGCGATGCTATCTCTTGTTGCCAGCGGGAACGCCACTTATGGGGAGGGGGAGGGAACGTGTGAATGGGCCGTAGCCACAATTGAACACATGTGGAGGAAAGGGTCTGATTTGATGAACCAAACTGGGAACCAGGAGGAGACCAGCTGTCAGCGACGTGGTGGGAGGTATCCAAACATCCACGCCTGAAAGTGGTCCACCAAATGAGACTGGAATCTGTGGACAGCTTTTGGGAGGGTGGGAGTGGAGCCTGCGATGGCATCCAAGACAATCGTGTGGATAGTCCACATGGCGATTGCAACCACCAGAGCACGAAGGGAAGGTGGGAGGGGGAGGCCATTGATAAAGCAAACATATCTCTTGACAGGCTAAAGGGATGCGTTTGATCCTGGCCAAGCAGATGTTGGACTTCGCGCCATATCATTTTAGAGGTAGGACACTTCTCCAGGCGGTGGAACAGCGTTCCATAATGGCCACACCGATGCAGGATGAGTGTAAAGCATTAGAGTGCTCAGCTGTACGGTACACCCACCTCAGGAAGCGCCACACATGGGAACGGATTTAAGGCTGCAACAGAGGATGGTGTGCGTATTTCCAGATAGTTTTTTGGGTCTCGATGGATTAAGAGATGTCCATCATGTCCAGGTAGTCCACCCTAGATAGGACATGGGGCCAAATGGGGATCACGCCATCATGGATGGGTAGCCCCTGTACCTCTTGTGTGAACTGAGGAGAGGGGCGGCCTCTTCGGGTTGTATGTCCACTAATACAAATTCTCCACTCAGCACTCCGCATGGAGAGGAGGATTTGTTTGTAGTGGGCTTTAGTACCATGAGGACCTGTGGCCGATGGGTGTGAAGCCAGGTAGTTCATCAGGGAGTGTGGGCTCGATGGATTGTTGAGGCCAAAGGCGCGGGAGAAGTTGGAGTGGGCCGCGTGGGACCAGTGTTGGCAGGGGAGCGTAGGGGCGGTGATGGCCACAATCCAGGTACCCAAGATCTTGGCCGCACGGGCTCTGAAGTCAAGCAGGCCCATGCCACCATGCTGATGAGGGCCAAACATGACCTCTAATTATACTGGTGGAGGGTAACCTGACCATAACCATCCTTGCAGCAGGGCATGCAAGGATTTGAAGAAGCATGGGGAGAAGGGGATGGCGTGGGCTCCAAGCCAGACTACGGAGAGGAGCATAGAGTTGGCCAAAATGACCCTGCCAGTAAGGGAAGTAGGGTGGGCTCTGAGGGAGGCGATGCGCTTCATCACGTTATCTAGAATATGACTCTCCATTACTGCTGATGCGTATCCGCCTGCCTCCACCCACACGCCCAGATGGCGGACTGGCCCTATGGTAGGGCGTGGCACAAAGGGGAGCACCAGTAGGGCGGTGTGGGGTGAGCTGGGAGGGCGAGCGCGTGTGCAAGCAGATGGGCTGGGCTGAGCGCTGGTTGCAGGGGCCCAGCAGTTATGATACCGACCAAGGAGGATGATTTCAGTTTTGGAGGCATTCAGTGCAGCGTTACTTACCTGGGGATACTCCTGGGTGAGGACTTCAAGCGCGCGTGCATCTTTATTATTAGACACCCCCACCACGCAGTCATCTGCAAATGCCATCATCTTGACTGGGTTTTGGCCTGGCACATGGACCCCAGTGAGTTGGGCATTCACATTTCGCAGTAGTGGGTCAAGGCTGAAGTTGTATAAGAGTGGGCTAAGGGGGTCTCCTTGTCGCAAGCCCCTTTGAGGGCGGACTAATTCCGTTAGGAAGCCAGGGCCACGCACTGCCATAGTTGCAGATTCCGTGAGCAGCATCACCCAGTTGATGAAGTGAGGGGGTAAGCGGAATTGATGGTGGCAGGCCCTGATGTATTCCCAGTTTACTCTATCATAGGCCTTCTGTTGGTCCAAAAATGCAAGTGCCCCAGAGGCTGTGGACTGGCATGCGGTGGCCACAGAGTGCACATTGTCCAAAATCGACCTTCTGGGTATGAAACTGAATTGTTCTGGGGAGATGGTGGCAGATGCTACAATCCCTAAACGGTTAGCCATGATTTTGGTTAAAATTTTTGTATTCATGTTAGTTAAAGAAATGGGGCGCCAGTTGGCTAAGTCTAGCTTGTCCCCTTTCTTAAAAAGTGTGATGATGAAGCCTCTTGTCCTCCTGGCAGAAGGCGCGTTTCCAAAAGGCTCTGGTTAAGTGAGGCCAGCAGTAGTGGGGATATATATTTGAAGTACTTTTTGTAGAATTCATATGGAATGCCATCTGGGCCTAGGCATTTTCGGTTTGATGCACCACAAATGGCTGTCCATAATTCATTTGGAGTAGTCAAATTCATTATATCCGGGTATCAGAAAACGGTGCAGATGTGGGCTCAGTCGAGAAATTCCGCCACTTCAGCTGGCTGAATTGGATTGGATTGGTACAACTCGGAGTAATACTTTTGTGTTTCAATTGCCACTTCAGCTGGCATATCCGCAATGAAATCTGATCTTCACACCTGTGTGCAGGCCACGCTCTGGCATGGTGCAAATTTTTTTTTAAAAATGAGCGGTGCACTTGTCGCCTTTTGTGATGCGTTTGGCCCTGTACTTTACACAAAATTCGATGTTTATGTTGCCTTTCAAGTGCGTTGAGGTGAGCGGCTGCCTCCTCCCACTTCTGGCCCCATGCAGAGCTGTATCCTGTAGCTGGAATATTGGACTCCAGGTGTGCCAACTCTGCCAGAGCGCGCGAAATGACAGCTGATGTGGCTTGTGAGCGTCTGGAGGAGAGGTGGCGAGAGTGGCAGATGGTATCATCTTTGAAAGTTGCCCATGTAAAAATGGAGTCCACACAAAACGGTGCAACAAACTCTTTTACCAAAGTTGCTGATTCCACCCACATGGAAAATCCTAGTGACACGAGCTTGGAGGGGCGGATTTTGCACCAATGTGGGACCTTAGCAGCTGTGACAGGTAGGTGGTAGGTTATTTAGACCAGTATATGGTTTGAAAATTCCATTTTTGTTGTTTTAAAGTGGGATATGAGGGGTGGAATTTCGCTGGCATAAGGATAAGGTCGATGTGGGACATGGACCTTAATTGGCCATTGTGGACGTGGGGGCGCGTCATGTTCTCAAGCAGCGGGGCTTGCTGCAGCAGTGCATCCATTAACCCAAGGGTGGCCTTTAGAACGCGAAGTTCAATGTGACCCTGGGGGCGTGGGAGGAGGAAGGCCACTGGTCCGTTGGAGTGTTTAGTCAGCAGTTCATATCGCTGACTACAAAAGGGTCTGGGGGTAGCGGGATGGATTTGACTGACAAGAAAAATTTCTGACGCTCTCATGCACTGTTTGGGGCATAGATATTGATGATAGCGTGTACCACGTCAGCCCACGAGAAGGTGACAACGAGGACTCAGCCATTGAGGAAGGTTTATGACAATAAAAATTTGAAAATATTATTTTTCCAGATTAGCACCCCACAGTGCTCTGACCAAAAGGAAATGGATGGGAGGAGCATTGTTTTCCAAGCTTCCTCAGAACCTCATGGACAGTGGGACTCCTGGATGTCCAGGAATCCACAGGTAAATTTTGTTGTAAAAACTCAGTTTCCTAGCCTGGGACAGGGGAGGCCTTGAGTCCGGCAATATTCAACGTCCCTAAAGTGAAGGTTTCCCCCTTTGCACCTTAGGTGTGAGGGGGTGGGCACCCAGGCCCACTAGCCTCCTCTAGATCCCCATGGGCCTTCACAGCAGCACGGGTGTTAGCAGCAATGCTATTGGTATTTTTGTTAATTTTTGTGGAAAGAGTTGCGTTGGCTTTAGCCTTCACTTTCTGTTTCCCCGACGTCGGACAAGTTTTTTGCGGTGTGGATGAGTTTGGTGCACCGTTAAGTGGGTCAAAAAAAATTTTCAGTTGGGATGGGCCCCAAGTTGGTTTCAGCTGGAGATTGGGTGCAACGATTGGGTGAGATCAAATCTCCCATCAAATCCTCAGACTGAGTGGCCCGCTCAGCATGGGCTTCCCAATCTGATTGGATGATGGATTCCCAAGTTGCTTCCACCATGAAGGTCTCCATGTCCTTCTGGCATTGTGAGTGTGGGATAGTGGTGGTGGCCTTGGCCGCTTCCTTGGCTGTGTCCCTATGGGTCTGCTTGGCCTTCTTCCGTTCTTGTGGGGAGATAGGCTTTACCAGTAGGTAGCAGCCTTGTGCTCCCCATGGGAAAGCCTCTTTGGTGCTTGCGGTTGGTTTGTAGTGCACCTCTCCACTGGCCATGGCCGCCGAGGGGTGCTCTTGGAATGTGACGCCCTCCTTGGTGGGGCATGTGTGCACCTTATGGCTGAACGAATCACAGTGGGTGCAGATGGGGGGCGCGCTGTCCACGGTCACCTGGAATGGGTGGGTGGTATGCCCTGCAATATCAATAAAAGCGGAGTGTGGGATCTGGGTTAGGTCCTTCTCAATCTCCTCGGTCAGGGTCAGAACTGCGATGGCTTTGCCAGTGCAGAGGTGTGGCATCAGCGTGAAGTGTTGCATTTCAAAAGATTGTAATTTGCCATATATGGCGAGACCATCTTTCAGGTGTTGTTCCAAAATGTCACGTTTTATCGTAGTAGGCAAAAAGTCAAACGTGAGGAAAATTTGGTTTGATTTTGTCCATCTGGTGCGTTTGGTTACAACGACCGTTGCCCTTTGGGGAGGTCAACCACTACGCACACTGCAGCAGCCTCGTCTGCTGCCTCTTTGTTTTCAAAACCTAGGTCCAGCCAACCACGTGACATGGTGTGAGGTGCAATGTACACCGCGGTCAGGAAAAAGGTGTGCACATCTTCACAAAATTTTTCCCATAAGGCCATTTGTTAGATGTCCAGAATCACGTGGACTCCATATTCCACCACCAAAAGTGGCAGGGAGTGTGGCGTGTTGAAGTACTGGTTGCATTGTGCTTGCCATGCGAGGATTTCTGGGGAAATAGTGACCGCCAGTTTTTTAAAATTTTTGTCTATTCCACCAGTTTCTCCAGGGTGTTTTTGATCGTTTGAGGCCATGGGCCTTCCACCTGCTCCTCTTACCTTACTTGATCAACTGCTCCCTGACATGGGCGCAGACTAATCTCCTCTGTGAGATTATCAAACTAGATTCAGACTTAATTTGAATAGGTTGAAAAAGTGATTGCAACAAGAAAGAAAAGTGAAATTCTATAGGCAGTTTTATTATGGTTTCTAATGTCTCACGAGAAAGGAATGTTATAAGTGATTTAGCCAACTTTAAATGGTCAACCATCTGTCCCTGACCCATCAAGGCTTGGAAATACAACGTAACTAGGAAATGTAAGGTTTGGAAGTATTTTGTTAGGATAAGTACGTACTAAGAGAAAATTAGCCTGTAAATGTGGGCTCTTTAGAAGCCACAACAGGCATAGACTATTAAGACGCCTCATCAGAGTTAGGTAATTGAAAGAGGAAAAGGTTCCTTGCCATCTTGAAGTCTCTGTCTTTAGCAGTTGGGTTTGAACTTGCACCTAGGAGTTCCCGTTTCATAAAACAATAAGTATGACTCTTGGGTAGCTTAGGCTTTGTAAAAACAAGAACCTCAAAGTATATCAATTTCAGCCAAATAATTAAAGAATAAGAACTTTTCAGAAAATTATTTCTATTATAGATATAATAAAAAAGTGAACCAACTCCCTTGCTTAGGAAGGGTGCTGGGCCTTTTAAGGGTAGGCTGATGGGAGGGAAGGCTTGGGTCAACAACAATGACCAGAATGGAAGCCATTATTCTTGAAAGGCTCACTTGGAGATTTTATATGCCCATTACAATGATGGTTAGCAATTGCAATCAATTGGCCAGTGATTTGGATAAGTTTGATCCCTGTTCTAAACATTAGATCTTACTCTAGTGTTAACCAAACTCAACAGGAAAGAATTCTGTTACTTGATTTTATCATCTGAGATCAAACCTAGGTGAAAACAGTTAAGTAAAATTTTTGCACCTGGGAATACCCCAGGTATCAAATTTTTTCCAATTCTGGCGCCCCTTGGGTGCCCTCTGTTTCATAAAGAGTTTAGCCCTTGCAATGATTATCCTAGGAGATTCTCTAAAGTGATATATCAAACAGAATAAATTTCTCTTAAATATATTCTGCTTATTCTTCTTTAAAGTTGGAGTAGATTGGGAAGCTACACTGGGGTTTGAAGGGGGCAAACAAGGTGGGACAGCTGCTACCCACCTCTCATCTAGGTTAATCCCTAGATCAGAACAATGCTCAAGAGGAAGAGCCTATGCATTAACAACCTTTTTAGTACTAAAGGGATGCAGGGTTTTATTAAGCTTATTGCTGGATCCTTAAGCATTACACCCAGGGCGTTGTCAGAATAAGAGAGTTTTAAGGGAGTACAACCTGTAATCGTGTGTGCTTTAGCAGACACAACAACGGGAAAAGACTATTAAGCTTCGTCCTATTAGAGTTAACTTAAATAGGAAAGGATAAGAGTTCCTTTTAATTTTAAGGTTGTTGTTTTAGAAATTAAAGTTAAATTAGCACCTAGGAGTTCCCTATCTCTGGGAAATATAGTGCTACTCTTGGGTAACTTTAACTTTATAAAAGCAGAAGCTGCTAATTATTGTAAAAAAATTAAATACTTTTTGAAAAAGTGAGAAGTTTGCATAGAATTTATTTTAATTGCTAAGTAAAACTAGAATTTACCCAACATCTTGCCACAGGCAGAGTTCTGGATTTTAGGCTAGCATAGGGTAGTGAAGGCCTGGGTAACAATGATGCCCTAATTGGGAAACCGTTGTTTATAACAAGTTTACATGAGTTCAATCAGCACATTCTGTAATATGGAACAATTACGTTTTATTTGACTCTAAGGGGACAAAGGAATTTGATACTCAATAAAGTTTTGGTACTGCGTTGATGTTGCCCAAACAGGACTCAGTCAAATCATGCTTCTTTCTATTCCTTTTGTGATTGAGAATAGTGGATTTATTGGGTAAATTCTTTTGCACCAGAGAATGCCCTAGGTATCTTTTTTCCAATTGAGGGCGCCCCTGCGGAAGCCTTCTAATAATGTGGTTTTGACTTCTGCAACCATAATTCTATAAGATTTCTCAAAATCTATACTAAACTGGTTGATTTCTCTGCAAGTATTGTTTAGAAATTCTTAAATAATACTTAAAAGTGACCTTATAATTGTGCTGTGAGGTGAGGGAAAAACGCAGTGGGACAAAGGATACTTATTTCTCATAAATGTATGCCCTAAATCAAAAATTAGGTAGTAGGTAGATCTTTACCGTTAACCCATTTTAAATTTGAGTTGAAGCAAGGTTCTAACCAGCTTAATAGCGTGGTCCCAGACCCTTATTACCCTTTCCTTCAAGAGCGATATTCACTCTCCCACTAGGGCCTGGAATAAAGCGTAGTTTTTTATGAGAACTAGTAACTTGAGGTCCTCAATAGCAGATGGTTTGGGTGGGGAAGGAGAAAAGGTTCTAAATTTTGAGCATGGAACTTAATTCTCATCTCTTGGCATTTTTAACAATCTTTAAAGGGACCAACCATTCTTATATGTGTAATACCCTTTTCAAGGACCTAAGCAATAAATCCTGCGCTTAACCTGAAGGGATCCAAGTTCCTTTTCACCTCAAAATCAGAAGTCCTTCTACCATGATCGGCTCAACCTCATCTGGTTTTTGCCTTTAAAGGGGGAAGATATGATGCATAGAAAAAGGTGTGAATTTTCCAGTGTGGGGAAGTTTTACATGGGATAATTTGTTATTAGTTACCTAAGATATGAGAAAGGGACCTTCTCGCTTGAAAACCAACTTACACCATGGCACTTTGACGTGCAAATCCCTGGCATTAACCATAAATAAAGCTCCTATTTGGTAGTCTGAGGACGCACGACAATTTTTGTTAGAAAACATCTTACCATAATTAGTATGTTTGTTAACTATTTTTTAATCTGGTTATGCATCTTCTAATATGTTTACCAAAGTCTTCTGCATCTGAATCCTACTATTTTTTTGGACCAAGAGTGAAGGCTGTATTGTATTTAAGATAGCATACATCAGTGATACCCCTATAGATGCATGTAGAGAGTTATTATACAAAAACTGGGCTAAAGTGGTATCTTCTTCCCATGTGTCCTGGGAGGCAGTGGCATACATCAAAAATACTGCTCCAAAGAATGCTTTGTTTAAACAGTTTGATTATACAATTGAGTTTGATATGCTAATAATCTACAGGATTTGATCTTTAGCATATCGCACAAGGCCTCCAAACATATCAGGGTAAACTGAAGCCCTCTTTAGATGATTACAACCTGCAGTAATCCAAACAAAAAACATGGTACACAAAAAGCCACTCCATCTCTTCAGCTGTAATGGATGTCAAGCAGGTGATTGTTATGGAATATATTGTAATGTGATTACTACTACCATGACCACATCATACCCCTGGGACATTGGAAAACCCCTAAAAAATCCCCAAACTTGCATTACATGGCCCTTTGTTTGTTGAAGAGAGTGTCTCGGGATTCTCCCTATGCATGGTGTAATCCTTGTCCTGGAGAAAAGGTTGACATAAGCTGCTGTGTGGGACTTGACCTTCAAGCTACTCAAACGGTCCCATAAGTCCAAAATCAAGGTTTGATCTGGTATTGGTCCAACTTGGGTTTCAAGTTCAGAGTGATACCTGAGTTACCTTAGTTTTTATGATTAGTTTAATATAATTTATAAATAGTTCACCTAACTCTAGGGCCACAAACATCACTCTTACACCTGTATCCCAAAGATCCCAGTATCTTCATCAGCTGTTCATTTTAGAATAGAGAAAGTTGGGCCACTAAACATGACCATTGGAAGAGCTCTTACTTAAATTTAGTACTAATCTAACTTATGCCATGAAACTATTACCAGGTGATCAAGGAGCTTAGCTGACCTTCCAGGTGGGACGTAATGAAGGACAAACCACGTGGTAATCAAGAATGAACAATGGTTCACTCTTTTCCCTTCCCAATGATACATAATTACCTTTTACTTTTTAACAGTACTTTAAATAGTACTGACTTATTCTAAATAAAGTAATTTTCAACAAATAAGCTTATATAAATATTTATTATTTAGTTTAAGTTTATTCTAATGAACAAAGTCTCATCCATCTCTGCGTCATATGAAGCCCATGACCTCTCAGCTGACCATGATGCACTTTGCTTCCTGTAGTCATACACTTTGTCATTATCCTCAGAGGTAGCACCTGCAAGAAAAACTGGCAGAGTTGCGACATCTGATGGTCACTAAAGGGGTGCTTCAAAAAGTG